>CALNHX010004682.1:0-121892 GCA_940337035.1 Agriotes lineatus | reverse complement strand
ACAAAATACAACAGAAATATATATATATATATATTGCCGTTACAAGCCATTATGGCCCAGGGCTTTTTGTACAATTAATTTCCATTCTGTTCTATTTTGTGATTTTGTTGTCCAGTCTGTTACACCTATTGTGTGTAAGTCTCTTTTAACACTGTCCAGCCACCTTTGCCTTGGTCGTCCGCGTCTTTTATCCTCCATTAGCCTTCCATGTAACACTTTTTTTGTTGTTCTTTCCCCGTATGATCTTTCCACGTGGCCTAACCATCTTAACCTTTGCGCCTTCACCACGTTTGTTATGTTTGGTTGACCATACAAAAGTAGTACTTCTTCGTTGTTTCTTCTTTCCCACCCTTCCGCCGTTCTTTTCCCCCCAAAAATTCTACGTAATATTTTTCGTTCCCAAATCTCTATTTGATTTTGGTCTGCTTTATTTAAAACCCAGGACTCACTAGCGTACGTAACCGTTGGGCGTATTACCGTTTTATAAATTCTGAGCTTAGTGTTCCTCGATATATTTCTTGCACTTAACACCTCATTTAAAGCACCCGCACATCTATTCCCTTTTGTTACCCTATGCTTTATCTCCGTACTGTTATCGCCATTTTCTGTGATTAGCGCTCCCAAAAACACAAAACTTTTAACTTTTTCACACTTTAATACACGGTTGTTTTCTAGTTTAATAGATATTTTTTCCACTTCTTCGGTTTCTTCCTTCCCTTTTTTCCCCATTTCCATGTATTTTGTCTTTTCCTCATTGATTTGTAATCCCATTTTTTTCGCCTCTTTTTCTAGTACTCTTGCAGTTCTTTGCAGCTCTTCGTTGGATCTTGCTACTATAGTAACATCGTCCGCATATGCCAGTAGCTGGTGATTTTTGGAAAATACTGTCCCGGTTCTGTTCAATTTACTTCTCCTTATGATTGCCTCTAATACAATATTGAAGAGTGTACATGACAGAGGATCCCCTTGTCGAAGACCTCTTTTTACTTCAAAACTGGATGATATGTTCCCATGCATTCTAACTTGATTTCGCGTGTCATTTAGTGTCATTTGTACTAATCTTGTTAACTTTGGAGGTATTCCTATTTCTCTCATTGCGTTGTATAGCTGCTTCCTGCGAACAGAATCGTACGCTTGGCGAAAATCTATGAATAAAGCGAATAGATCTACCTTATGTTCGTAGCACAGTGTTTGAGTTTGTTTTAGGGAAAATATTTGGTCCATAACTGATCTGTTTGCTCGAAAGCCACACTGGTACTCACCTATCAATTTCTCTGTACGTCTATTCAGCCTGTTTTTAATCACGTGTGCTAGAATTTTGTAGGTGGAGTCCAGAAGGGCAATTCCTCTATAATTTTTACACTCAGTTTTGTCACCTTTTTTGTATATTGGTAATATCAAAGCGTTTGCCCAACTTGCCGGCATGGTTTCTGTCGTCCATATTTCTCGGAATAGTTCGCATATTCTTGCTCCCAGTTCTTCTCCGCCGTGCTTTATTACTTCCGCCACTACTCCATTCTCTCCTGGACTTTTGTTTTCTTTCAGCCGACTAATTACCTCTTGCACTTCTTCTTCTGTAGGTGGTTCTACTTCATCTTCCTCTTGCGCTCTATGCTCACTTTCCTCTTCTTCTTCATCTTCTCCTTGTATTCCCTCTTCTTTTAGGATCTCTTTGAAGTATTTCCCCCATCTTTCTGTTATTCCTTTCTCGTCTCCGATTAGATTTCCCTCCTTATCTTTACAGAATAATGTTCTTGGTTGGTATCCACTCTTACATTTTCTTACCTCTTGATAGAAGTTTCTTATTTCTTTATTTATGTATCTTTCTTCCAGCGCCAGAAATATAAAACAATAATAAAGGGAGATGCGGGTGAACAGGCCAATACAAGGAATAAAACAGAGATAAAAAAACATAAAACAATGATAATGGAGGAGCTCTTACTGATTTCTCTGTCTAAGATAACCTAAGTATTAATAATACATTTTTTCAACCACAGATATCAATATAAGGATAACACACAGCCGGGGTCGGTAGCACAGTGGTAAGCATCCTGACTACTGATCTAACGGTCCGAGTTCGATTTCCGGTCCCGGTGAGGTTTTCCAAAATAAAAAAATGCAGGTGGAAACCTCTACAGAATGCTATCATTCGGAAGTGATGTAAAACCGTGGGTCCCATGTTACTACAATGTGTAGCATGTAAAAGATCCCTTGCTAGGGTTGGAACTCCTTAGTCTCGGCAAGATTCTAAGTAGGACTTTGACCATATGGCCAAAACAGTCGGTGTCTAAGGTACCTGGTACTCTGCATGCCTAGACCTTGTTTATTAACAAACAAACAAACAACAACAACAAGGATAACACACATAATCCACATAAGATCATTAGCATCGGCAACTGTTGGAGCGATCATGCTTTTGATCCTGGGAAAGATCGCGTGTCAGTATAACTTAAAAAGAAGCAAGATCCAGTCGTACAGGGCCAAATTTGACATCGAATAGTTTAGATTTTCAATCAATTAAACTGTTTCACGAATACCGATTATCTTAAAAAGTGACCCAAAATAAAATAAACTATGAATATGGCGTTGGGACATGTTGGTCAAAAATTACCAACATTATTATAGACGCGGCTAAACAAGCTTTAGGCATGCGAAAAATGAATCTAAATATAAGGAGGAACTATAAACCCTGGTTTATCAAGGGAATCAGATAGCTAGCCAAAAAGAAGAAAGAATCACATGAAATTCAGAAGAAATAAAATTCGAATTAGTGGACATGTATTAAGAGAGCACATAAGAAAGAACATCAGAGAAGAGTGCAAAGTGTCGAATATATTGCAATGGACTAGGCACAGACGAAGGGACTGGAACCAACATCTATTCAGAATGTCTACAAAAACCCACAACCAGACGCGCGTGTGGCATACCACCAAAGAGATGGCGAAAGTGCTGGGCATCATCATCACAAATTTAAATTGGATAATACAGATCCGATGATCTAAATAAACGAGGAGGAGGAAGAAGAATTTTGAAAATAAAATTTCTATAAAATTTTAAATAAAATTAGCGAAATAAACGTCAATTGGTTTTGAATTTTTGCAAAAACCGAAACTGAATAGCAATTATCAGAAAAAGGGTATGCGAATATACAATTTTAATAAAGCGAACGAACTACAGCTACGGTTAAACTAGGAATAAAAGACTTGAATGAAGTTCAAAAACCTGAAATGATAGAAACTCAAAAGACAACAGACAGAAATACACACAAAAATCACAAAGATACTATTAAAGAAATCAACGATAACATAAAGAGAAATGAAAACTAAAAAAGGTAAGCAACATGAAAGATTGATGTAATACATCCGCGCTTCAAAATAACAACACGGCAGAAGTGAAGCCAAACTTATAAAATGAAATATAGTAAAAGTACTACATAAAAAGCAAAACACACAGAATAACCAGATATAAATCAATGGTAGAAATAAATGAAAGAAGATTGAGCAGGAACAGAAAAAAACCTATAGCAGTAGTTTGATATTCAACCACAGAAACAACAACGAAAACATAAACTTCTATACGTATTTAGTTAAAAGGCTGAAAAGAAATTCTAGAACATAGATCGAAAATTTGAGAAATAGGCACAATAATTAATTTATAGATAAGAAAGTGATAGTAGAGGCATGAAGGAAATGCAAGGACTTTTCATTAAGTGCCATTTCTTGTATCACAGTAATTTCGCCGAGGTACGCCTATGAACTCTTTCCGTGAGTGGGTAAATGTCGCGTAAGTGCATGCAGAAAAGCAACGAATGGTATCAAAGTTGGACATATGAACTCAAGCGCTCCTGTGCGGAATTTACGTATTATACGCGGTGCGAATGCAGAGAAGTTAATTAGTTAGCTATTATATGTGAATAATCTGTCTTAACCGGAGCGATAATAAACTTCTTCTTCCTCTTCTGTTAAGCCAATGGCTTCTCTGTCGTCCCCACAACCATATGCGTGGGTCAATTGTCAATCGCAATCCCATCAGGTATGCTGAAGCTCTCCGAACTTACTATTTCAAACTGTAGGTTAGCTTTACCTTCAAGTCGGCACTGTTGGCGCAATAACTTAAATAGCTCCTGTCTTTTCTGGATAGGTTCTACAGAGCTTGTAGTTCCTGCTTGTTTGTACCTTTAATTCTAGCAGCTAGAGCTTACCAATATTTATGATTGAAACTAAATCGGATATTATCAACATATATGTGGGTTTTTCGAGTTTATTCTTCATGGACACCAGCTCAAACGCTCCCCCTCCTTATAGAGGGCTTCGAATTGCTTAGATTGTGCTATTAGCGCTGGCTGAGGCCCTGTAGTCTTGTCTTTTCAATATACGTTATTACCATATGATCGAATACTTTTATCCTTTGGGGGACTGTGGAATGGCTTTTTATCTCTACTCATCACTGCCAACATACATTTCACAGCCATCTGGACGATCTAGGTATTAGATCATATGCACCTACGTCAACAACCCCCCGCCCCCTTTTCGGCGAGGTGTTTTTCCTTCTGAATTAGGCAATGCCAAGAATTCTTAAAGCAAGGATTTGTAATCTAGTGGCGCCCGACAAATAATAATTACCTACCTTCTACAGTCAAGGAAGCGGTTTATAATTTGATACAGTTCAACACAATTACGATATTAAAAATGGTTTAAAAATAGTCATACCTAATCGACAGTTTATTATTCGAGGATTGTTAATGATCCAGTTTCGCAAGGAAGTCAAGGCAAAGTCTCGAGTGCTGGGATGTTCATTTAGCTCCTCTCTAGCAATCAATTGAGTTTCTGCAGAAAGAGTGCACACATAGGTGTCAGGTTCTGTTAGCCACTTTCGTTCGGTCATCTTGTCTGGAAAATAAAAAGAACATACTATTAGCAAATCGCTACTGGTGAGTCATAGATGTAGTAAATTTACAATAACTATAAGATTGACTATTAGTAAATACTGCAGTATTTTAATTCTCTCTTTGGAAAACTGATTATGATTGAGAAATATTGAAATCGTAGTTTCTGCAACGAGAGTGGATATCGTACAAGGATGAAGTTTGAGTACGACACCGGAGGCGGAGTGCTCAATCATCCGAGAGCGATATGGACATTCTACGCGAGTTGTGCAGTATATTTTTTCTGCAACCTATCAACACACAAAAGAAAAATAAGAACCATGGGTTTTTTAGAATCTTATTTAACGTCTTGTGAGTAAATTCGTATGCACTCTTGTATTTCTAGGGTAATAACGTTTCATTAGCTGCTGAACGAATATCTGGCCGAGTACCGCTAACCGATTCGTCACTAGAATCACTCAGATTACGCTTATTGACATTTTACCTTGCCCATAACCACGGCCTGCTAAATTGTTTGACAAACGTCACAGACGTTTGCCACACACAATTCAGCAGGGTGTGCCCATAACAAAACAAACAATAAATGAAAGTTGCCTAGGTAACCACGACTAACGTGCTTTGTGATTGGTGTATTTCATATCCGCCCGTGTATGGATACGAAATCATATTCGTTCAGTTAACTAGAGTTGCCTACTTATCCATTCTGTGGATTGTGAAGAAAATGGAATATTTATATGTGGAAGTGGAAAAACAAAACAATAAGAGAAAAATCCAGAATACGCTGCAGAAGAACAATACAACAAGAAATTATAGCAACGGCAAGGTGTGAAACAAATGGTGGAAAACAGAATACACTGCAAAGTATTGGTTGAGCCTCTATGTTTGAGCTAGGGAGTGAATTATATATTACTTACTACAAGCCAGCGTTTACACTTCAAGTAGACGACATTTTTATTGTGTACAGGGTAAATACACATTGCAACAACTCTAAAGGTGTTTTCGTGGTATCCATTTGGGTGACGTGACGTCAGCCGTTATATCGGCAACAGAGCTAAATGCGAGGGGCTTTCCAGTTGTCTTTGTGGGAAAATTCCATCCAAAAAAGCATTCTAGGGATGACGTAATCCAGGGTGAGCTTAATACGCGACATAGCAGTACTGACGTCCAAGATTAAGGTAACCTGACATAGGGCATGCTCGCAGTTTAAGCGATATGAGTTAACTTCAAACTGTGTAGTGAAGGTTTCACGACCGCAAATGTTATTTAACCCCGAGTTATCGCACGTAGATTATCCATTCTTTCGGATTGCTGGTTTTGGCAATCAGGCATCGTTCGTAACCACGACGAGAGTTTCATGCATGCTGAACTAGCTAGGTAAGCAAACAAGGCAAATTCAGTTGTACAAATACTAAGGCGTACGAAACGTCTCATTTAAGTTTAACGTCCCGACGAGAGGGCTACTCAAACGTCCGGTTAAAATGTTACAATATCACATCCGGAAGGTTGTCGACACACGCTTCTAGAAGATTTTCAGCTGGAAATAGCTGGGAATCTACGGAAATTTATTTTAAGTGTAATCTCGGCCAATAAATATGAATTATAGAAAGATTTAAACTCCTATGCATTTATAATTTATATGTTTTATCGGACTTTTTCCACTGTTTAGGGTGTACATCACACGACGTTTCGGGAGTTTTTAATCTACTTCCGTCTTCAGGTGTTCCTAGTTAGTCCTGAGAAGGACTAGTATTGTACGTCTTTATACGTACACTCGTGCCTACCCCAAGATTTAAACCCGGAACCGCTGATCGCTGTGATTACTAGGCTGTCACCTTTACCACTAGGCCACCAGATCTGAATAGCATTCCATAACGCCCGAGGGCGTAAAAAGCGGGCATTATGGCCTGATTTATATACTTCATGTCATAGATATAAACAACAAAGAATAAAAAAGTGGAAAACAAGGAATATTATAAAAGCTACGTTCATTACTTCTAAAAGACTTCGGATTTTTAAATGCTATTATGTATTTAAAATTTGTGTATTTTCTAAGATAATATTGAAAAAAAAATGTAAATAATCCAATAGTGTAGTGTGATTACTGATTTTATTTTTTATAATACCACCGTAATTCTATTTAATAATAGTTTTTCAGTTTGGTTTATGCAAACGCCATAAGATTTACAAGAAATTTCGTAAAAAAGTTAATCACTGCCGTTTTTAATTCTACATAAAAACCTCTAAAATTACACTGTAACATGTAGATAAATATAAAATAAAAATTTAAAAATTTAAAATTTTCATTCGTATATCTGATAACGGTCGTGCTGTTTGAATCTCTAATGGATCTACTATCTGACACTGAAATAATATATTCAGATTATTATGCAAATACATATTGCTACAATATCGTTCTACACTTGAAAGGTGGCATTATAAAGTACATTTTATCACAATAAAGTTGTTTGCCCGTAAACGTTGCTAGCATTAAAGATGCAGGCATCATTTTTAGACAGCCTGATTATTAAAGAGGAGAAACATTTACACAACTTCAAAGAACGCAGATAATGTAAGGTGTGTTATACAGAATTGCGGTAAGTTCGTGAGATTTCATTTTACCCCGAAGAAAAGTAGGGTTAGATTTGGCGAATTCAGGGTAATTTTGCCTGAAATACTAATTTTGCACAAACACATTAAACAAACATCTAATTAGAAACCATTGTAATATATTTGGTAAAGAATTGAAAGCATTAAAAGTGATTTACGTGCTAATTATAAACCAACAGTGCCGTTTAAACTGTGTGAGATCATACGGGTGCGGTGCATTGTAAAAAACGATTAAACATTGGACAATAGCACTCGTAACATAGTGCTCGGCTAGCTCCGTCGGTAAAGCAGGAGACTCTTAAACGTCGGTTTGAGCCCGACGTTGGGCGCCAATTTATATGCTATGCATCTCCTGTGACGTTACTGTAATTACAACGCCCCCTTACTTTTGTGTTGCCCAAATTATTGTTGATAACTGCCGACAAAACCTTATTTTTTAAAAATTAAATCATTTTAATTTATTAAGGGCTTGTCGCCAGTTTTCAACAATAATTTGGGTAACTCAAAGGGAGAGGGAAGTAAATACCGTAACGTTAGAGGAGCTGCATAGCAATTTATATGAATATAAATTTCTTACAATGTTTTTACCAGATGAAAGACGATTGCCGGCTAAACTGAATAATTTCTTATTGTCGCTATGATTTGATTGCAATAACTAACACATCCGCTTATGACTGTAAAAAATTTCCACATAAACATTCTGTATTTTTTAAAGACAGAAACATTGAAATCACTGGGAAATTATAACTGGTAGGTGTGTTTTTTGTTGTAGATAACAAATATTAGAAAAATATACAAGAAATATTAGATTCCATAACTAAATATATGGTAATAAAACTTTATATAAATTGTTATACTGTTTTACTCGTTGTTGAAATGTGTTTTGTATGGAAAAGTAAACAGCTGAAATTCTGTCCCTTGGAAACCTTTTTTCAAAAATTTAATATGACGGAGCTATTTTAATCTAACGCAATAATGCGGAATTAAATAATAATTGTTGTACATGTTCAATTTAATTTGGCTGGAAACCCGGACAATAATACATTAGATTTAATTTTTATAGCAACGTTCGAGATACTCTAGTTCAAAAGGAGAATCCCGTAACACAGGAAGATTATTATCCTGCAATTTATAGAAAGGACACCTCAAAATCCATTCTTAATATGCAAATATTTTACAGTTATAGTACTTGTTTTCGGCTGTTGAGTGGAACAAAATATATATACAATTAATGAAATAAATGGTTGTTCTTATATTATTTTTACGAGACTCTTAATCAATGCGTACCCAAAGTATCGAAAAAGAAACAAATGTGTAAATATTAAAAACATACTGAAAATTAGAATTATTTATGAAAAAAAATTAAAATAAAAAGGTTATGGGAAATATGTGATTCGAGTTTAATATTCTCTAAGTACAAATCCAAAATACTTGCATAAACATGTCAATAAAAAGCAAGCGATTATAGACATGTATTATTTAAATACAGTTCAATACGTTTCGTCAAATAATGCTGATAATATTGATCATGCCTTTCGAAAAGCTTCTAGTGATGTTTAAAACATAGAATCCACCACTGTTGAAGAAATTCAGAACGCAATAAATTCAATCAAAAGTAACACGTCCTTAAGACACCACAATGTTTCGACTTATATCATTAAAGGTTGTGGTGAATATTTATTATTACGTGTTCAACCGGTACCGACTGGTGGGTACTGCTTCAACACACATTTAACTTAAACTTAAACACCAAAATATTTCAGGCGATAAATCGGATTTGGTTAATCAGAGACCAATAACAATGAATAATAAATGTATTTGCTGAAATGAACCTTTGCGTAAGAGAACCACTCTTATATACTCCCTACCCCAGTGCAAAAAATGCCAGGCGTTTGGATATACTCAGAGGTATTGCAACAGAGAACCAAGGGGCGTAAAATGTATAGAAAAACATGCTACTACAGAATGCAAAGCGAAAAGATATGAAACACCTAATAAGTTGTTCTAATTATGGCGAATTACACCCGGATAGCTAGCGAGGATGCATAATCTCAAAAAAACTTCAAAAAAGAAGAGAAAAAACTATGTGCGAACAAAAAAGAAGCATCTAAAAGCAAGTATTGCATAGAAAATTTCCACGTTATAAAAGACAGAATAAAACGTCTCAGTACTTCCCAAGGCTTAGTGAGCACCACAACAAAACACAAATAGCAGTGCATATGCCTAAGAAGCAAAAGCCAGTCACAACAAATTACGACAGCAGAAACAAAAGTAGATGCAATAAACCAGAAGATATTTTAACAATAAAAATAAATAATAGCCAGTTAGTGACACCTGTAAAAATATTAGCGCAAAAAAGGCACCTGGATTTGATATTATAACGGGCCTGGCACTGAAAGAACTCGCAAGAAAAGAAACAGTTAAAATAAGGTACATAATCAATGCAGAGTTTTGACTATAATACGTAACCAAGCAATATAAAGTAGCAGAAGTGATAATGCTTCCAACCACCAAATGAGAAAACATCTCTTCAAAATTATTTGTGTAACTGCTTATGAAAGGATTTAAACCAATTATCGAGGAAAGAAATGCCATACAAATCACCAAGTTGGATAGAGAAACAATCACTCAACAATTGACCAAGTACATAGGTTCACATATAATCGAAAGAACGTTAGAACAAAAAAACTGCATATAGGTACGTTCAACACTGTTTGCCCCAAAGAACTGGAATATAAGATAGAAAGTGGCTTACCTAAACAACACAGCCGATTCTTAAAATCATATATTTAAACTCAACTTTTCAGACTGAAACATGACCATATAACCATAGCAGTTGGCGTCTAAGGTACCTAGCACTCCGTATGCCTAGACCTTGTCCATAACAAAACAAACAAACGGTTACTTTGAATTAAAAGAAATATCAACCGGGACACCGGGAAAGAAAGTTTTACAGTTTGTGCAACCTAAAATCTTCTTCTACAACTTCCAATTCAATTCAAGTCAATAGTCAATAGTCAATGAGAGATCTCAAGTTGACGTTATCTTTACCGATTTCATTAAAGCTATTGATCAAGTGGATTATGTTTTATTATTTTAAAAATTTGAGGTATTTGATTTGCTATTTAAATGAATTTAACTGAGTTTTATTCAATTTGCAACATATGAATTAGAAAGCTCTTAAATTCAATGCTAAATCGGGGGTACTTCAAGGTGCCAACCTGGGACCTTTATTACGAGAAAGAAAATGCTAGTAGTCTCTCAATATAGAATTAATAAGCAAGAAATTGGCAAACTAATAATAATAATAATTATTATTATTATAGATTTGTAAACAATCTGGCACAATAAATAATTAAACAATGCCGCATTAAATAAATAATATAATCTGTACACAATTGCACATAAAAAGAAACATAATGTCTCTATTCCACTTACGTGATAGAATGAATACATTATTTGGTTTTGGGTTTTGTAAATATATTTTATAGATTCAAATATATAGTAGCAAAAGTTAGTCACAATTGGTGAATTTTGTTTAAAGCAATAATTTGAAATGCATTCACGTAACTATTCAAAAAACGATTAGACACATTTGTGCATGAGCCACAACAAGTGCTGAATGCCTATGAATTCAATAGTAATTTTCACACACTAATTGTTCTACGATCGTCGAGAACAAATTTTGTAGAAAAATTATTACATTGTTCAAAAATTTTTTTTTCAATTTATAATGATAAACGATAGTGAATTATAAATTCGTCCGATTTAACACCTTGCTACTTGGAATGACATTAAATTATATTTACCACTAGAATTGCCATCTTGGTGTGGAAATAAACTCGTTTTACATTGGCGAACGAAATTATGGGAAATACAACACATTTTCGTCTTAATTTCAACATATCAACTAATGCAGAAAATAACAGAATCGTGAAAAACGTATCACCATCGCTCTCGTATGTGTAAAGAGGTATTACTTTTATCTAAACCATGCTGATCGTTACTGAGGCATTACATTTCTGTAAGAACTTCTCTGATTCAGAATCCAGTTGTGGACATATAATTTCTTCCTAAGAACTTTCACATAGTTTTGAGCCGCAAAGGATTTCACTCTTGGCTTATTATGAAGTTCCTATCTGCGGAATTACGTCGCATAATGAGATATTATTAGCAGCGTTTTTTATAGGTATGCTATTGAGCTTTTAAGTTCTTTCATTATTTTTCCATATATGAACTGAAATAACCGGTTACAACTTACAGAATATACTGTATTCAGAAGCCGTAAAGATTGATATGGATAATTTTAACAGCACGTACTCAATTTTTATATATCATTCCGTTAAAATTTAACAGCCACGGCCGTTATAACCGTTGCTACATTATCAAATTACGTATGGGATTCAGGTTAGCAGTAATTTTTATTTATATTATTTATTTTAAAGTTTGCAGTTTCAGCAGATATTACGGTCTATATTACATATAACTGACTCGAATAATTTAGTAGCCTCGACCTAATCGGCCTCGATTACAAAATGTATCCTTGTCCCTTATATGCTCAATATCGGTCTGCTACCGTTATAGATATTGACGATACTAGTTTGATTATGAGCATCTTAACGAAACGAGTTTGCTTGCCAGAGTGCGGTAATATGTATCGATTACAGCACTGAGTGCGGAATACCCATCAATTACCTCACTGAGTGTGGTAATAAAGCTATTAACAATACTCAAATAAATTAATTTGGTAAATAGTCTATTACAACACTGATGAAGATAAAATACTATTAAAATAGATAAGTTTTAACATCAGAATAATGGAGTTCTAATTTTTATGGGGTTAAGATTTTGAAAATATTTAATCCATTAGAAGAATTTCAACGACATGGTATTCGGAGTAAAGCAACGGTTTAAGGCACAGTTTATGAAAATGGAAAACACTTAATTGATTTTTGCTCGAAAATAACTTAGGATCAATAACACGTTTTATCAGCAGAAAAAAAAACAATACAAAAAGATCTTTCATAACAGTAGAGATATGAAATCAATTATTAACTACATCACACATAGATCAATTCATCCTAATGAAATCCCCAACCGCCTTGTTCTAACAGTAGCAAAAATACTGTGTCAAATTACAAACTGATTTTAAACACTCCGAATAAAGTACAATAAAAAATCACAGCAACATGAAGGTACCAGATATCTTAATAAAAAAGACTCAAAAAGAACTGAAAGAACGAAACACTAACACAGGAAGACAACATTGAGGAAGCCTGGTAAAAAATCAGAACAAATATATGAGGGGCAACAGAAGAAGCACTGGGAAAGAGAAAATACAAATGCATCGAATAAGATAAACACCATGGTTTACACCTTAAGGCAAACTGCTAGATGAGAAGAAGAAAAATATTTTGACAGATTGTTTACTGTAAACAGCGAATTAAATACTTTCGAGAATTATTGCTCTGCATCGGTAAGTTACATATTAAAATACAAAGCAAAAATTTTACTTGAAGGATTCGTTAAACACTAACACGAAACACTAATAAGTCACAATAATTTAATTTTTTCTATAGCAGATGTTAAAGTGCTACTTTATCAATTCAAAATAGTAGATCAAGTAGCACTTTAACCTCAAGGGTAGATAAAGTAATACTAGAGGTAAAGTAGCACTTTAACATCAAGGGTAGATAAAGTGCTTTATTTTTTAATTTATCCTAGCAATCCAATCTAGCTACTGGAATTTTAAAATGTGATTGACTTTTTTTTTAAATTGTTCAAGTTCTTGCTATAGAAAAAAAATGGTATTATACACGACGATAAAGTTATTACTAACCAATCTTGAATCATTAACGCCGAGACGAAGTCGAGTCGTTAAACGATTCACTCGTTGATAAAATTTAACTTTATGGTCTTGTATAATAAATTACTATTTGCAGATTATCTTGGAATCCAGCATTTATTCCAAGGGAATAAATGAATTAACGCGCAGACCTTCAGTTGTTAATCGCCGCAGGTCACCAGGCAGGTAGTGGATGTCTCAGAAAGTGGTCGAGCCCCAGCACAATTAAAGCTAAAATACTGGAAAGCCAAAAGGTGGTTGTCAATATTTTGGCAGCCCAGAAGTAAACCGACATAATGTTTATCGTAGGAACCGGACCCAAAGACACTAATTAAATATATGCTCATAACGAGAAAGATGCTTGCGACCGAAACGAGATGTATCGTTTGCCCGTAACGAAAAGAAGCTGTAAATTAACGTGACGAAAAGCTGTAAATTGGGATGTTTAGAATACATCCACCAATATAAAACAAAACCGGAACCTACCATTTGACACGTGCTGCTCAGTTGCCAATATGTGTGACATGTGCTTGGTGTCAAAAAATATTCACAAAATGTGCCTTGTGAAACAAAAAATACTGATTATTAAAAAATCATTCACTTTCAACGAACGAAGCTTGTGGCCAAGGATTTTGGAAAACCTTAAAAAGCAAGGCATGCAACCACGATACTTCGAAATGTTGCACAGAGAGATCAAAAATAAATTTGATTGCGGAAGCAATTAAAAACAATAAAACTGGCATAATCTGTAGCATGTGTTTTGTAGACATAAAACTGTCAAATTTGTTTAATAGCTATTTGTGCAACAAGTGCTAAAAGTGGATGTTTATGCACGAGACATGAAAATTATGAAACACTTTTAGCACGAGTTTGCACACAATATTTTTTCTACGGCCTTAAATTTACTGTTATTAATCCATAAATGTCGATTTAACAAAGGTTTGCATTTATGACAGTTATAATTGATGTCATAGTAAAGAAATGGCTTTGACGACGCTGGTGACTGTTTCTGCAGCCGGTGGCTGTCAAAGTTAGTTATCAAAGGTAATTATAATAGTACACATTTGACTTTATTCATAACACAATGCTTTAGTTATTTAAAAACCACTTTACCTCTAACGAAAGAAGAAACTAGAATAACTTTATAACCTCACTTCCAGTTCAAAATTCTAAATTCAACATCAGCTGTTTACTTTTAGCACATGGGCTAAAACAGTTGATTTCACTTTTAACACGCTGATTTATAAAACGTCATTTTTAGTGAAACAAGCTTGTGCTAAAAAGCCTACTTTTAGTAGTGGTCGTAGAAAATAGTATATTAAAGTATGAGTGGATAACAAGTTCTTTAAAATATGCGCGAGTTTTTGAGCACGACGGCGGAGCCGGAGTGCTCGAAATAGAGCAAGTGTTTTAAAGACCAGTTATCCAAAAATACTTTAAGCTATTTTTTATTATACCTGCAATACTGGAAATAAATTACGCACTAAAAACTTAGAAATAATTTTTGTCGTGATAAATTGAGAGGGCATAATAATATTGCTATTATAGTTACGAGAATTGTTTATGTTTTTGTCGCGTCCACTTACGTTGTTGCATTCAGTCGTGCTTTAATCGCCTGTTTTCGCACGCTCAGGCGTGCTTTCTTTAAACAGCGATTCTGATGCAGGTATAATAAAAAGAATATTTTGGAATTTATCTACATGTTATAGTAATGTTACTTATCAATTTCATCTATAAACTTATTTTCCATTGTTTGTGTAGCTTATTTTACAGTGTCCAAGTCACACGAACTAATAATACAGTTATTAGTTCAATACTACTTCAAATGTAGTTGTGTAAAGCGCAGTGTAGACAGTAGTCAAATTTTTCATGGACTCTCGCCATCAATTTAATTTTTTATTCTATGTATAAGAAAATTTGAAATTACTGGAGCTATTATCAATAGAAATATTAGTTACTGTGAAATTATGTCATCGGTAGTGTATTGATGTATTAACGATAGTACGATTAACTATTTACCTACATTTTTGTTAATTTACTTTTAACACGTAACAAAAGCTTATGTGAAATACAGATGTTCAAAACGAAAGGTCTGGCTAATGATAAGCAATCAAGATAAGGATAACGCTGCGAAAAATAGTTAAAGAACTATATAGAAGGGATGAACACTCCAAAACCATTAATTTTGCTTAACAATAGAAAGGCCACTACAACGAATTATTGACGTATGAAAAACACTTCTACAAATCTCTCATGAAGCTATGCAATAAAATTCTAGAAAGTTCAACAGTACCAGAGGAATGGCACAAAAGTATTATCATACCTATACTTAAAAGAAGGGAAATAGCAAATCCAGACAATTATAGAGGAATTGACCGTTCATATTCAACATTTAAATGATTCAGAAATATATTAAAATTTAAATTTGAAAAATATATAGTAAAAGTTGATCAACAACACGAATTTTGCACGCTCCACTATCAAAGTCATATTTATTGTGAGACAAGTTGAAAAGAAATCACTGGAATACAAAAAACCAACTACAACACATAGTAGACATCCTGAAAGAAGAAGACATACCCAACACAGTCATTAAACTAATCTGCGACATTAACAAGAACAACAAGACACAAGTAAAATTAGAGCAAAAAATCAAAATTCAACACTAATAGGAGTCAGACAAGGAGAGTTATTAAGTTAAGTTATTAACGGAGTAAAACAACTTAATCTAGGATACAGTATGGGTATAAACCAAATCAGTACGGTTTGATAAACAGATGATGAGACAATAACCAAGGAATTGGAAAACTAACTACAATGACAATTCTATCTGACAACTCAACAATTAAAAATAAAAATTTGCCGAAGCAACCGTTGCTCTGTTTATTTGGCTTCTGCATTTTTGTGCTGGTTCGGTGTAGCTTAGAATTTCTTTTTCCAAGTATAGACATGTGAGCAGTTGTCAATTACATATGCATATTAACTTCCATTTTGTTGTAATTGATATTCTGTATCTATAATATTATATATTATGCCAGGAAAGTAAAAAAATAAAGCCAATAACGTCATTGAAATGGAAATCTGATTGCCTTGCCTAAATAGTTAGAATAGTTCGGCCCTGTGATTCGTGTATCAATCAGTTTTGCGTGTGCAGCATTCGATTAAGAGTTTCGCCTAAGGGCGCATGTTTGTGAACGTTCCCAAGTAGAAAACAGTTTGGGGCTTGTGCGCCACATGCCAGTGATTATACAAGTAAGTGTTTCATTAATCGTGTGCAGAGCAGGTACGCAATTTGCGACATCCCCAAAGGCGTTTTAGAAACGTTCAGAGGATTTCGTGACGTCAGCCAACCGAGAATCGCCAAAACAATAAGCGAGGAACTTCCCAGTTGCCTTCGTGCTAAACTCACATAAGAGTTATTCCAGTTATGACGTAATCCAGGGTGAGCTTAATACGAAATAGCAGCTCTTAGAGCTCAACTTCCAGGTAAATTGATACGGAACATGTTTGCAGTTACGCGATAGGTGTTTGGGTTCAACTGTGGTAAACTTTCGCGGGCGTAGCAAAATAAGCAACATAGACAAATAATAATACTTACCCGAATTCAGTATGGGTTTTTATGCACGAAATCCGATAGCGGGCTTTTATGCAATTTAATGCTCGCGCTTTTAAGGACAGTCATTTGGGCGCATTTTTAATATTTTGTGGCATATATAATTACCCTGATGTGTTTAAATGTTGATGCGAGTAAGCCCCCCCCCCCCCCCCGTAGAATGTCAATTGTTATTCTATATTTGTATCTAGAAATGAACGTTAACTCTAGGATTTAATCCTATTTTCATTTGTTTTCTTTATTGTGTGTATCTGTGTTTTAAAGTAAATATATTTGTGCAAAAAATTAGATTTTCTAGTTTGCCGTTTATTTCAGTCGACAACACTGCAGGTACAAACCGACTTTCTATGTTTAGTAGATATTGACGTTTTGTAACCACCACTGAGGTAATTGAAAGGGTTTTATGCATGCTGAGCTAGCTAGGTGAATAAACAGGGCAAATAATTATTAAAATACTAAGGCGTACGAGACGTCTTATTGAACTTTAATTTCCGAACTGAGAGGCGTAGCCAACGTATCGTTACATCACTTACTGTTTATAAGAAAGATAACAAGAGCACGCAACTGCAGTTGCTATTGTATTAACATATTCAATAGAATAATAAAATTCAAGGTTAACTAGGAAAAAGGCATTTCATTCTCTAAAAAGATTATTTGCTAAATAAATTTAGTAGAACGTTAATGATTAACCTATAAAGCCAAACACAATCAACCTTTCTATGGGTAACACTTCAGAATTGCCTCTCTTATTTAACAATATCACTTGCTATTAGTAACCATCAGTTTCTTGTCTCAGTTTGCAATTTTCAGTTTCTACTATGTCTTAAAATTGTATGGAGAATAATTACTTTTACACTGAAATGTTTATTCTGAATTCTCATATTAGTTTCGAAAACAATAAAAGTTTGTGTTTTTTTCTCTTAAACCAAGTTCTTGCACTTGTAAATATTGGCAATAGAATTGTATACTTTTTTAAGTTAAGGTAATAATTATTATCTACATTAATTATAATAAATGTCAATTGAACAATATCCCTTATCCACCATAATATTTTACAAGATTATCTACAAAGAAATAATATTGTGTTTATAAAGACATCTAAGCATTGCAACGAGATTTAGTGTTAAATTCTAAAAGAACTGATAAATGCAATTTATTTTATTTCCCAAGTGTAAATTAATGTACTGACCACTCTTTAAGTTATTGAAAGGAATGTGGTGTATGGGTCTGTATTTATTGATAGAGGATTAAGCATTTTGAATAAACATTTAGAAAAACCTTGACACCTTGACAACCTATTGAACTAGTGTATGGCTTTGGCAATCCATAAAAATGTGAAGGTTTACTAACTGTAGTAAGCTGTTAGTGTCTTTTACTTCAAAATTTATGAAGTCGTCTTTGTGGTGTTGCGAAATACCCCTAAATACAGCATAAATCATAAACACTTCATATAGGTTTCAGAAGTTACTATTGTTTAAGTAATAATGTATCATTATTATTAATGACTTCCATCTTCATATGCTGTTTGTTATCGAGTAGGCACTGAAAGTAGTTCCTAATATATGAACGCAACTATAGTATGATCAAAAATTATTTTCATCTAGTATGGAATAGTTTCTGATTTATGATGCAACTACATCTATATTTAAATGTCAAACTTGACATTTGTTTTTTAAGTGGCTTATAGTTGCATTCGTGAATTAGGAACTATTCCATGACCGTATTAGATAAAATGGGAATAATCATATAATATAATATCATAGGAATTATTCATTTAGTCGATTAAATTAAAATATAGAAAAATATCAAGAGCGTTACCTTTGGAAATTTAATCGACTAAAGAAATAGTTCGAATTGTATTCGGAGGATTAATGCATTAAACACAGACAGCCTTTATAAAACCAATCATCTTGATTGCTGACACTGTCAAACTAATTTATTAATGTCAAACATCAGGTGAATAAACACCAAGTTGGTGACATAAAACGATCGCTATTGGCCCAAATTAAAATTTTTATAGCTTATGATTGGGTGTATGTATTAATCTTCGTTATAAAAAGATTGACTGTAATATAATTTTATACTTTATATTTCGCATTTTAAAATCCGAAGGAAATTTCTTTAAAATATTAAAAACATTTAACTCAAACTCAAAAGATCTTTGCATAAGTTAATGAACTTACATTCAGCTGAAGAATCTTTGCGAATTTTAGTAAAATATACTTAAGCATTTTTGTTTATTTCTCGAAAAAAGTGATCACAATTATTTATTGTTAACAATATATAAAATTCTTTGTCTTTATGCATATCTCACTTTTATTTATAATACACATGTTTAAACTTTATTTGTAAAATAGATACCGCAAATATTTCAATATATATTATTACTTCCCCCGTCTAAAAGACGAAAGAAGTATTGTAATCGTGAAAAAATTACCTTTCGAGATTTCTTCAGATCTTCACGTTTCGGGGTCTCTAGATGACGAAAAACCGGTTTTCTCAATTCCGTCTGTCTTTTTATCTATTGGCGGTAGAACTCAAAAACTATTTGTTGGAGGAAGACAATATTTTGCATACACATTATATATCTACCTGGTATAAAACTGAGAAAATTTCAGACAAATATACACAGAATGAGCACCTTAAAAAATAAAATTTTGTTTATTTTTGATTCAACTTGGAAATAGATAAAAGTAATAATTTTTACATAGCTCAGGATTTATTCTTGCCAAAAGTAGGACCCAATAGATACAGGATAAATGTTGTATGAGACAAAAAGAAGCAGCGAATAAGTGCGTTATGTAAAATAGAGCTGCATCGAAAGAATTCGAAGCGTCCCGGTAGCTCAGGCAGCGAATGCCCTTTAACCCGTGAACTACCGTCGAACAATGAAACGAAAATATTTTATTTTTATTTTTGCTTTAACTCAGACACAGACAAAAGTAACAATTTGTACATAGTTCAGGTTTTACCCTTCATGAAAATTAAACCCAACAGATGCGGTGTAAATACTGTAAACTAGAAAAAAGTGTCAACGAAAAATGGGTTCTATTTAAGGCAGCCGGGGCGCATGAACTTATAAAGTGCTCCGTAGGGCATGTATGGATAACCCGGTTTTTTGTAATATCCCGCAAAACGTTGAAATCTCATTCACAGCCGCCTGTCCTTCGAATTCGACCACCGGTAATGTGTCTTTATTTGAAAATTCATGTAATTTATTGGAAACATGAAGATGTTTCTACCCCTAGTTTAATTTGATTTTGAAAATTATTTAGTGTCAGAACGTCCACTTACGAAGGAAATTCCCTTCACAGATTTTTTGTTAGTTTTTAAGAATAATTTATAATTTGTCTATTCTTGGAGATTTTCAAGAGTAATTATTCTTTAATAGAAGAACAAGAACTTCTGAATTTATAACAAATACAGCGTGAGTTTTTTAAAAATATTTGTTAATGACACTCAGTACATTTTACTCAACATTTTATAAGATTTACATCTCAACGTAGATCATGGGCAAGTAAAGCGTTTTAGAATTTCCCCAAGTTTTGGAAAGATACATAAAGAGTGGAAGAGGCCGGGTAGCGCAGTTGGTAGAACTTTAGGCTTGCATTAAGCAAGTTCTGGGTTCAAACCTCGCGGGGGCCGGATATTTTTCGCAGCCTTGGCCATTGGAATCGGGCTCGGTGAGACCATTTACAGTTGGGCACCAAATTAACTGTGCTCTACTCAGAAGAGTGATCGAAAAAATGTCTCCTCAAGGTATGCTTTAGAATTTGAACGTATGTTCCCACCGTTAACATTATAATTTCAAATTGCATCCTTGACAGAAACTTGTGTTAACGGCAGTTTGAAGTTTGTTTGACGTCCAATATTTTCTGAACGAAGCTACGACCTGACACCTTTTGTTTCACAAAAACCATAGGGCACCTGAGACGATTTTTTTTCGTTCGCTCGTTACCTTGAAAAAACCTCACTCTATTAATTCATCAGTTTAATACAATTGAATGAAAAAAAAACACTGCAGAATGTTTCATTCAAGAAAATTATATATACAAGGTGTTGAAAAATGATGAATTAGCTCCAAGCTACTTAATTTTTGAAAGGGTACTTCCTGATTAAGAAAAATATAATTTAAAAATACTTTGTGTTATATGTTTGATGATGTTGCAAGGTTTTATTAACGTCAAAATTAGCTAAACTGGCAATGTTGTTTAATTACAAGCAGAGAGGCTGGATTGTTTTCACGGCTACAGTACTTTACTGAAATTATTTTAACGCTGTTTATTGTTGTCAAGTAAATTTTTGATAATTTTCAATTTTAAAAATTTTTAAATTTCCTTGAGTTACTTGGCAAAATTAATTTTTTACGACCACCACTAGAAGTAGGTCTTTTAGCACTAGCTTGTTTTACTAAAAATGACGTTTTATAAAACAGCGTGTTAAAAGTGAAATCGGCTGTTTACTTTTAGCACATGTGCTAAAAGTAAACAGCGGGTGTTGAATTTAGAATTTGAAACAGGAAGTGAGGTTATAAAGTTATTCTAGTTACTTCTTTTGTTCGAGGTAAAGTTGTTTTTTAAATTATTAAAGCATTATGTAATGAATAAAGTAAAATGTGTACTATTATAATTAACTTTGACAGCTACCGACTGCAGAAACAGTCACCTGCGCCGTCACGACCATCTCTTTACTATGACATAAACTATAACTGTCATAAATGCAAACTTTGGTTGAATCGACATTTATGGATTAATAACAATAAATTTAAGACCGTAGAAGGCTGAATTTAGTTAAGTTACCTTATCTAATTTTGATAATACAAAATCAACTATACTAGAGTAACTTAAGTAGATAATGTACAAACAATTTTTGTCAACTTATATGTTGTTTCCATGGAAACGCCTATCAGTTAGGTTCATACAAACAAAACGAGCTGTCAATAAAACATTTATTTGTTCCTATTTCTGAAATTCGCTAAAAAAATAATAAAATCGAATACTATGCGAACATTTTCGGGTATATGTAGATAACGTGTTGCACAATAATAAATGAGCGTCAGTTTGACAGTTTAACTGTACTCAATTTTTAATGAGCTTCCGCGATATAATATAGGGTACAACATACCTAAGAGAGCATATGCTTCATTTAGCTTTCGGTTTATATGATAGCTCCATAGATGTTTTTGGTCGAGATATGCACCTAAATATTTAACACCCTCATCTGATGGATTCCATCTTAACTCTTGATTATATACTAGGTAAGTTTTTTAAAATGTTACAAGGCAATATCTCGAAAACGGTTTCAAATATTTTCATTAAATTTTGGTGAGGTAATTGGGAGATGGGAGGACATATTTAAAGGTATGCTTTATAATTACCCCTCTTCTATATTTTGAGGAGTAGGGAGTGAGTTATTTTTACTTAAGTCAGCTGAGAATTATGACGTTTTAAAGACTATTATTCTTTTTTATTTTATAACCTAATAAATCATAATTCCGTAACCGAAAAAGCAAATCAAAAAAATTGGTTACACATACGTACCTTTTTATGTAGATTCTAATTTTATAAACAAAAGTCCATCATCCTACTTAAAATTCCTAAGTTACCTTCTACCCCTCAAAATAGAGAAGATGGGTAAATGTCAAAAATATATTTTTATATGTCCCTACATCTCCTTATTACCCACCAAAATTTCATCAAACTATTTTATATAATTTTCGAGATATCACCTTGAACACTTTAAAAAACTCAACTTGTATAGTGAGCTGCTGTATCGCTTGAGTGTGAAGATCTTCGCCTCTATTTTGGTTGGATTTCTTGTTATACACAATATCCCAAACCATTTCATTAGCGGATTGATACCATTTTAAAGCACTGCAATTGCGCACTGCAAATTGGCATGTTGTGTTATGACTGCGGTGTCATTCGCGAGCAGGGCCATATGTAAAGATATTAAATAGTATAGGGCCTAGAACGGATCCTTGCGGGACACCGACGCTAATACTTTTCCAGTATAAGAGAGTTGAATTGATGCGCATAGCAAATTTTCGATCCTTAAGAAAAAATGTAACAATATTGAACGGATACATTAGTAATTTTGTTTGGATCAGTTTTAGTATTACTCCACTGATCTTCACGGCATCGAAAGCCTTTACTACGCCTACGAATAAAATTGTTATTTATTTATTTATTTAATTGATTTAGGCTGCGACCAACAGTACATTGTGTACTAAGATTAGGTCAGAGCGTACAAGATGAAATTAACAAATTAATATGTGATGCTACAAATCATAATAAATCCATATATCTAATACTTACTATATTGCTAGCGGCTATGAGTGGGAAACTCACCAAGGAAGTGAGACAGACAACCAACTCTTCAATGTATAATGGTGAGTTGTGTGCAAGCGTGGCGGCGTCGTCCGGCCAATGGGGAAGTGGTCAAGTTTAAAATTCGCTTCTAAAGGCGGAGTTCGAATTCTCAGGCATGCCCACTAGACGCTTTATACTTTAAGTGAGACTATGTCGGCGCCGTAATGTTTTCTGACGTTTCCAGGCCCTACTAGCAATATATGTGTATTGTATATATGAATAAATCATAGTTCGAAAAACAAATAAAAATAATTACTTTTTATTCTCGTAACCCTCCTCAATGGTTTGTGTGATTCATAGTTGATGCGCCGGCGAATATTTGTTTCTAAACAACCCATATTGACTCGCAGGTAGTATCTGTTTGTTGTCAAAAATTCGCTTACGCGTGCTTGTTTTGTTTTCTCTAGAAGCTTCGACAGCGTGGTCTATAAATATCCGTGAGGTGGGGATCTTTCCTAGGTGTTCTAAAAAGAGTTATATGGACTTTTTTCTATTCTTGTGGAAAATAGCCTATGCGCATATTTGCATTGAAGACGATTGTTAAATATACAAGACACTTCTTAGATAGGTTTTCTAATAATGTTAATGGTAATCATATCACGACCTGGGGCCTTCTTGGTGGAGAGTTTGTTTATGTAACATCCCAATTCGGAGGCTGACACTGAGTTTTCACAATTACTTTCTTCGTAATTCATATATTTGACTACTTTGTTCGTTTGGTTAACAAACTCCTGATTTTACGTGTATTTAATTTTGTGGTAAAGGTCAAAGTTCTACTTAGAATTTTGCCGAGACTAAGGAGTTCCAACCCTAGCAAGGGATCTTTTACATACTACATATCGTAGTAACATTGAACTCACGGCTTTACATCACTTCCGAATGATGGCATTCTGTAGAGGCTTTCATCAGCACTATTTTATATTTTAAATTCCTCATTTGGACCGGGGATCGAACTCGCTACCTCAGATCAGTAGTCAGAATGCTTAACCACTGAGCTACCGACTCCAGCTATGTGGGTCGTTGAGTTTTCAACAGTAATTACATAAGTGGTGATAATTTTTTGATAATTTTAACTAGATTCACGAATATTTGAGCAACAAAGGTGAGTGCTAATCTAGTTAAAATTTTAAAAATATATATTACCAGGAATGTAATTCGGCGTGATTATTTTTTAAACAGTCCAAGTTGTAGATGGGTTTCATGGAGCTTCCAGATGAGTGTCCTGTTATTTCTAACACCTGCTGCTCACCTACTCCACTTTTAGCTAGTTGTGTTACAGCAGAAGAACGATTTGAATGGTTTGTAAAAAAAAGTCGCTGTAATCAGCTACTAGCGAATAGTCCGTGTAATTTTGATGCAATTGGTAGATTTGAAATTTTTTCTCATTACTATTGGCTGATAGGACTGTTCAAAAAATAATCAATTGAGTTTTTGATTGCCTTAGTGACATCAGCTATGCATCTGTCTATGGAGGAATTAGAGTCTAGTGCTGTAGGACACTTGATTCGGTTGTCAATGACACTGTCCTTTAATCAGCTTAGAGGTTTTATTTACTACTTTTACATTTTGATCGAAAATGATGAGTACCGGTAGATGATCAGACGTAAGCTCGGAGATAACAACTCGATTGATAGGTCTGATATAGTTCTTTCAAAGTAAAGTATGATCAAAAATTATATTCATGTAGTATGGCAATGGAATAGTTCCTAATTTATGAAAGCAACTCTGTTTATATATAAACGTCAAACTTGACATTTGATTTTTAAGTGATTTATAGTTGTATTTATCAATTAGAAACTATTCCATAGCCATACTAGATGAATATAATTTTTGATCATAGTATAGAATGTCTAAAGTGTCTGGCTGGTGGTCGGTTCGAAAAAGTACATAGATTGGTTCAGCTGGTGCTAAGAACGAAAAACATTTTCTGCAGCTTGATTTAGTAGCAATGCGCTATTTTGGTTTCCTGCGTGGCATCCCCATAAAGTATTTTTGTTGTTTAGATTAGTAGAGACCTAAACAACAAAAATATTTAACGGCTTTTTTGGTTGTGAACATTTCTCGCAGATCCTGTTGGTCAAGCTTTTTATTCGATTGTTTATATACACGTATGAGATTGACGTTGGTATCATCTTCAAGTTTAATTTTAACTACTACAACCTTCAGAATTAGTAAGTTTGGTAACAGCAGTGTTACAGCATTCAGATTCTTTTTCATTGGTATGATGACACCGCCAGATGATTTATCAGTATATATTGTATTCGGGATTGTAAATGGAAAATTTTTAATCAAATATGTTTCGCTTATGCAAGCGATATAGTAGACTTGATAACGGGCCCTTAAATTCAATTAGTACCGATCTTTCTTGTTTTATACCATTTGCATTAAAGTTAGTAGAGTAATAGTTAAGTTAGAAATTATTTTCTGTTTGTTTGGTAACACCAGCAAGTATATTTGAAATTAACGAAGCAATAAATAATGTTATAACGAGTGATAAGTGTGATTACTTGGTTCATAGGTTTATTTAATGGATTACTGTTATCAATATTGTGGAGTGACGGTCGTGCCGTTGCCTCACTTTACGCATTGTGCTTCTTCACCTGATTTTTTTGGATATTAACTAGTTAGATAATCTCCAGTGCATTTAACGCATTTTGGGTCTAATTTGCAGTAATTCCTGGTTTGACCATACCGCTGACAACGATACCATTGTGGTATTGTTTTGGATTTATGTCTTGGTTCATTTCTGTTATCGATTGTGGTAACTTGCGGAAAATTACTTCAAGCAAGGCACGTTCTAGATCCTTATAAGTGTCACATTTAACATAATGATCTTCATAAAACTTTGTAGGTTTTTCATAGTCTTCAATGATAGTAACATTTATTCTCAAGAATTTCCCTTTGTAGTTGGTTGAAAGTACTGGTTGTTATTGTTTTCTTTAATCTCCTGAATACTCTGAAAAATTTTCTCATTGTGCAGGTATATGGGAGGAATTTTTGTTTTGATTTGCACATAAAGCGTGCTATTCTTGTCTTGAGAACAATGTCTTGTAATATTATTGGGCAGATGGTAACGGTTTCGTTTTAATACATTAACGTTGTTCAAGAGATATTTTTTGGCGAGATTATCTCTTTCGGGTGAGCGTACAGCGCGTTTGCTGGGTTGATTCTCATGCGAGTTTTGTGATAATTCGCCAAGGTGTTTAACTAATATAGTCGGTTTAGGAGGATTATTTTTGTCGATTTCCATGATGTCCTCGGCTTGCTCGGTATTCATGTTTAGATCATTGTTGTCTATTGTTTTGATAGGATACTTAAATTTGTTGGTATTCGTGGATATTTTACTTTTGTACAGGTCATGCGACAATGACATTAGGTAGAAAATGTTTGTACTTACAGGATAATCGCTGAATCCTACACCCTGCAATAAGATTTACCGCCCCTATCACTGCTGTGCAATTTCGTATTATTGCCACAGTAAATAAATAGGTTTATTAATTAATCAATAAAATGTTCTAATTAACGGGAAACTACACACTCATAATCGACATTACTCAGCCGCGTCTCGATGAGAACTGCTTGAGATTTTATAATTATAAAACTGGCAGTCGTGGTTGTTACGCAACACCTTATTTCATAGTAGTTGTGTTATAACTACAAAGAAATTTTCGTAATACTGTACCATTATTGTATTTTAACTGAACTAAATAAACACATAAAAAGTCATTTATAACAGCCACCGGCTGTTAAGGAGTACATGATTTTTAAAAAATGACGTCATTCATAACGGCCGCCGTCCATTACGGATTATAACGGGCGCCGACCGTTAAGGATTACGTTAATTATGTTTAATGAATTGTTCTTAAAATGTATACATTTTTATTACGACAAATCTTGAAGGACACACGGCCGATACGTAAATAACGGACTTGTTTGGTTATAAACCTCGGTTATCTCATCCAATTACAAAATTCAACCGCGTCCGTTATTTGCTATACAGTTCGTAAAGTAGTGGATAAATTCGTTAAAAATTCAAGGAATAACTTTTGAAACAAACGCCGAGACCAGTCGATTTTTATTTTATTTGAGCATTTTTTCAAATAAAATACATACATACAGGGTGACCCGCGTAGAAGGTATGACGTAATCGATGTTTTTTTTAATGGCGATTCCTTTTTTTGATTAGGGGATTTTAAAGAACGAATTTTTTACTTACTCTGTGCTAATTTCTGCGTATAGGTCACATGACCAAAAATTAAGACCAACAATTTTTAAATTGCACAATACTAAATTAAATTTTGGGAATTACGAGTTTACGTTTTTATCAATGACAGCAATCAATATAAAACATGTCGGTCGTTTTGGCTAATGTCAGGCAGACAACGGTGCACAATTTGAACATTTAATGTAGTTGTTTTTGAAATTATCATTGCAATTAAATTTAGTATTTTGCAATTTTAAAATTCTTAATTTTTGATTATGTGACTTATACGCAAAAATGAGCTTGGAGTAAATAAAAAAATGCCTTCTTTCAAATTCCTTAATAAAAACGGGTTTGCCATAAAAAAAACATCGATGACGTCAGAACTCCTACGCGGATCACCCTGTAAGTATATATATTATTTCAAAGAATGTGCTAACAAAAATAAAAATCGACGGGTCCCAGCGTTTTTTCCAAAGTTATTCCTTGAATTTTTAACGAATTTATTTACTACTTTACGAAAGCACTGTATATCGGTCTAATGAAGTTAATAACTATTTCATAACACCTACTTGTTATTTGTCAATAACAGAACTGTCAACCTGACTGAAAAGTTTCCCATAACAGCCATGGCTGTTATACATTTAACAGCCTAGATAGTTAAGAAATAACAGAACAGTAACATTTTAACATTGGCCATACTGAAATGTATAGTTGGTGACGCTGTAAGTCTATGTAAGTCTATGTTAAATTCGAGGTTAGCAGCTTAGGTTTTGCGTCAGTTTTGACACAAAACCTAACCTACTAACATCGAATTTGACAAACGTAATTTTTTTCTATAGGTGACTCTGATAAGACGAGTTTTCTAACACCCGTTACTAATACTATTTAACTTTTTCATTTAAATTGCTCTAAAATTTCCATTTTTATAGGTGTTATGAAAAATATTCAACGACATACGGCCGTTATCACATCTAACTAACTCGGATAAATTCATTAGCCTCGGCCTGACGGCCTCGGCCACAAATTTATCCTCATTTGTTAGATGCTTACTAACGGCCTTATGTCTTTAATAACTATTTCAATAAATCGAGCCGATTGACAGGAAACGTATCTCTATTTTGAACGATAACATTAATTTTGTTGAGTGGCAAAGAAAACATAATATTTAGTCTGTTTTCAATAATATTGTTATTGTTTATTTTCACATATCTACGGTTTTATCAGATAGTATAAATGTAGAAATTTTGCATTCTGTAAATAGACCTAACCATGCATGTAAATGTGACACTTACAATATTCTCCACAGACATTTGAGTTTGAAGTTTTTATGTTATGTTTCTTAAGCAAACTTTATGAAAAAGCAAGGTGCACTACAGTTTTTCCAAGTCCTGTATTTATTTCAGTCATAGTAGGCTAACAATTTGCAATAAAAAGAGGTCAACATTTAAACAAATTTTGCTCAAATCAATAATACGTAAAAGAGATATAAACTCATGTAGGTGATAAATGAAAACAGTTATAATAGTATATTATGATACAAGTGTATAAGTACGCCTTTAAAGCACGTGCGACGAGTTTAAGAGCACGACGCGCTAGCGGAGTGCTTTTAACGTCCTAGATATTCTAGGTTATATTGACATTAAAATTTACGGCAAAGCGTGTTTTAATAAATTATTAAAACACGCCTCCAAGGGCAACGTGCGGATAAGATGTATTTTGGGAGCTAATATTAACGTCGCTTTTGACACTAGAAAAAGTGCCAAAAAATTGTCATTGTGACACGATCGTAGAAAAATATCTGTATACATAGCAGTCATACTGAGGTCAAATAAAGTAGAAATAATGCCAATAAATTGTTCATTTTTATAAATAGCAACAAATCTCGTGTAAAGGTGTCATACCTAACTATAGTGTCTGCTAAAAAGTATAACTGCTACATTTTCTGAGGGCAACATGAAAGTAGTCACTCTGTATGTATGAACTCGAACAAGGGACATATAGCACATGACATATCACTGGAAAGCGGTTTCGTTGCAGTTTCTAATTATATAAAGCGACTCATACCATTCCATTAATTAAAAATAATACCTGTTTTAATAATTTGAAGATGATAATTCCGTTGTTTTACACTTCTAAATTCAATTGAAAGCCACGTCCTACTTTGGAAAAATATATTTTATTATTGGAAAAAATATTTGTGCTAGAATGTTCATTTGGGTATAGTGCCATACATACTTTTTAGCGCTGATCCCAAATAGTTAGATATACAGGAAGATTTATTTAAAAACAGAGGTTACACCTGCGCTGAAATAGTAAACGCCACTTACAATTCAAGAGGGCTTAGTAACCTCGCTAAAGAAGAACTAGAAATAAACTTAAAAATTTTACAGCAGGGAAGCTACATACAAGCAACACCGAAAAAGTTGTCTTAGGGAAACCCAAGAATAAAACACAACCAAGTGAAGCTACGAAACAAATAATAGAAGACGAAAACATCGCTTCCTTAGCAATATAGAAGCACCAAAGTAAAATATGTGAAATATAACTTTCAACAACAAGGAAACCATAGAGAATATTAATTTGCAAGAATATGAAGGACGTGTTAGGACGACAGTATGATGTAAAAGAAGCAGAAACAATCCTACGATAAAAATCAAACTTGTTACCAATAGTTGCTTAAAACAAGTTTAATTTCCCATTATTTACGTTATTCTGTTATCGAGACATTAATACAATTAAAGAACTTAAAATGTTAATAATTAAGTATCAACTTTATATGACAAGCAAGCACATAACCTGAAACTTGATGTCCTCTTCAAAACATAGTGCTCTCAGCCGGATGTAGATCAAACAACCGAAGCCTTCACATCCTTAAGCATCCGCCGCAGGTCAGGCACTCACAATGTATCATAAATTTAATAAGACTACCCTTGCCGGAAAATCCACGAAGAGGACAACAACGTACAACACCGAAGAACGTTGAATAAAAAGCGACAAAGTTAATTAGAGTTGATACAGCAAACCATTTGATCAAACTGATAAGTAAATGTGTTAAGTACTTCAACGCTATTCCATCAAATCGACTCACCCCTCAGTTATTATTCGGGCTTATAAGTGTAACTGTAAACTTTAAAACGACATTCTCGGAGTGTGTCCGATGTCTCTCAAAACACAAGTCACAAATACATCGATATCTCTGTGCACAGAAACTAAAATGTGACCATTTGCCCTTAGCAAGTTTGTCTTCGTTTAACGAACAGGTGTAAAATTTAAATTCCTGGGAGGAACCTAGATGACAGAAACTATTTTTGCACGTTATGAATTAAAACTCTCGAGAACTACAAAAATGTTCAATTTCAACTAAACTGAGCTGTGTACAACCAGTATACCACCAGAAATATTCTATTCTAATTCAGCGCCCATTTGTGGAAGGGGCTTCTACAAAATCTGTTGGTTAAATGTAATATAATAAAATTTCTTGTGCCGTCTTGTTTACAAACTGTTTATTAACAACATTGTAGCTTTTGTTTTTTTTACCAATAAGTAAATAGAGAAATGAAAGACTTCATCAATTGAAAATAGCGTCAAAATTCCCTAAAAATTCCTGTTGGTAACCAAGAATAATCTTATACGTCAATTTATTATGCTTGTCGTATACAAAGGTTGTCCAAAGATAATGCGCAAATACACCTATGGATTAAATTTATGACGTTACAAGTTCCGCAAGAAACAGTGCTAGGTCCAACCCTGTTTATAGGGTATATTAATGACATTGTTGTTCAATATATCACTACGTGTAATATACAGTTATTTACAAATAATATTTACTATAGACTATAAATGACAGTTTCTGTGATAAATAAATAGTTCAAGAATAATTTAATGTAGTTCGGTGATAATAATTTAAATTTGAACACTATTAAAACTGAATTTATGATATTAAAGAGCCAATTTAATCCAGTTTATATCAACGCTAATTTAAAAATGCTAATAAATAGTAAGGCTATTGATATAGTATCGCAAATAATATATCTAGGTTGTACTATATATACAGGGTGTTCGGATAATAGGGAACCATACATTGATGGTGAGTTCTACGCATTAAAATAATAAAAAAACTTCATATGCAGTATTGTCCGAAAATCGTTATTGGCGTAGATACCGACCCTTAAAGTTTAACTTTTTTTTAAAAATTTTATTTATTTTTTATAATTGAAAAAAAACAATAATAAGTGCAGGTAAATAACTCGACAACAAACAAACAAAAATTGCATTTTTGTTATCAAGGCTAATCAGATAATAACCCTGAAAAGAAAAGCCTTAAAACTTTAGATAGAATTTCTAACCAAACGGTTTATCTTACGCATACCAAACAAGAGTAAATTAATTTTGAATTTTTTTATTCCCTACAAGATGCCGCATCTAGATCGGAGGTATGTCTTCAGATATAAAAGTTATGACTAAAAAGAGAATATGGTTTTAGGTTAACTGCCAGTTCAAAATACATGTTATCGATTATTTTTCTTTTTGTTTGTGAGCATTTCAATAAAGAGCACGTACACCAAGTTTAAAGTAGTTATCTACTCAGTTATAAAAAATAAATAAAAAATTAAACAAAAAAGTTAAACTTTAAGGGTCGGTATCTAGGTCAATAACGATTTTCGGACAATACTGCATATGAAGTTTTTTTATCATTTTAATGCGTAGAACTCACCATCAATGTATGGTTCCCTATTATCCGAACACCCTGTATAACAATTTATCTCATAATTATTAGGCCAATCAAATGATTCTGCTTTTTAAACTACAATTAATCAAGAACTAATTATTTGAAAATCATTTGTAAGGTAAATTTGAGGAAATTATCTCTAGGGAAAATTTTCGCACCTTAAGTCAGATGCCCAAACCTTACTAACAAGTCAGATATGTTGGTAACAAAGTTAGTGCACGAGCAGAAAGCATGAGTAAATGTTTCAATTCGATAAATTGTCATGATGAATTATTCCTCTCTTGACTATGAATTATTCCGGAACTTCGCATGTCTTAGACCATTGTTAAGCTATTTTGCGTTACCAGCGCACTTGTTGTAGACCCATTTAGTTCTCTATCGTTTTGGGCAAAGTCCGGCCCTGTTCATTCGTTTACACGAAATTGTCAGCGTGCTTAAGCTTGTAGCTGAGCGGCGCCTCCCAGACCGATGACGTTGCATTGGGGATTTTTTCGTGTTTTACACTCAGCGCGCGATTGGGGAGACTCAATTTCCTGCAGCTGAACTTGACTTTAATGCGGGGTACTTGTTTTAGTGAGTCGCAGTGTGTCGTCCAGAGATTGCTACTCACGTAATGTAGGAGACGAAATATCGCTAAGTTACGCCTTTAATTACGGCAAAGCCGCGTATATACAAGGTGTTCCCAATAATATTACAAGCTGAGGAGTGGTTCTGCCGTAGCAGAATCACCTGCCATTGCTACCTTCGGTAATCAACACGTGTTCGCGACTACCACATTTGCCCCCACAACTGCCAATCCCAAGGAGCATTGTCATTTTTCCTGTCCGTCTATCGTAGCAGTCTTGATTTGGGCATCATCTTCTAACTGAAAGTTAATCGAGTCTCCCTTGGGCTTTGCGACGACGCCGACGCTCTCCAAGACACATATTGTCAACATCCAATCCGACATTTGCTGAATAAATAGTTACAATCATAAAGAAGCTTGTATTGCGAGGACGTCCCCAAGTACCCAGTCTTTTTTATTATTGTGAATGTAGATGTAACCTCTTTCATATATTCGATAGATGCTCTGTTTACCTTTCGCGTTTATTTTACTGTATTATTCTCATATTCTGTTAAGAATTGTACAGCAGCTAGCAGACAGTACCAATATCATCAAATGTAAGTCCTAGTGACGAGAGCTGTCGTATACATTGGCCCCTTATCTCGGAATGTAGGCGAGCAAACATGAATCCAACTACAGAATTTGTGGTGCCAAGGAAAACATCTTCTGAGCTGTTATATAGTCCCAACTTGCCGGTAAATGACCACGATCCCATGTCTCGACTGATCTACTAGCCGGGGTTAAATTTGTCGCAGAATTAAATATAGGTCTAACGGGTTGGGGCAATGTAATCATTCAAAGCAACCGTGCATCAGATTTCACACCTCTTTGAGGGGCTTATCATATAAGTATAGTCAGGTAAGGGTTTTGTGCTTTAAGTACCGTTTGGTCCTGTAACAGTATCTAATCCTGTAAGAATTTCCTTATATTGTATAGTTAATCGTTACGTTATAAGTGATAATCTAAGCTTTTCTAGTTATGCTAGATGTACCTAACAAATATTATAGTCGCTAAAAATGTAATTCTTTTTGGTACTGGAAGAAAACATTAAATCTGTGGTGTAAAATATTTTATTTGTTACTCACTTGTAAACATCAGTTTATCAAGTCACTGTATTCACCTTGAAAATGTTTCTTAACTGGCTAGCCTGTAAATTTTTTACTGGCTAGCCAGTAAAATTTTACAAGCGTGCTCATAGGTAAATGATAGCGTGCAAAGCCAGAGTTGTCTTCCTTAGTATGTGCCATATTGATGAATTTAGTTGCTTGTCAGTTTGACATTTTGAATAAATAGTAAATTTCTAGTTATTTACAAGTGAGGAACAAATAAAATATTCAACAACACACGCAAGGTAACAGGTTTTACTGGCTCAAGAAGGTGACTGGCTCGCCTGCGGCTCGCCAGTCATATCCTTCTATTCGCCAGTAAAAACCCTCTTACCAAGCTAGTAATGTTAAATACTATAAAATTTTACGTACTACTATATTATTTTGTTTTTGTTAAATAAATCTGTAATAGCAGCTTTAAGATTCATAGCAAAACACGCCAAAATCAAATTAGCGCTGAATACGGTGTCAACCAAACCATAGTACTGAACTTTGTGTTTTATTTATAAAATTATAAATGGGTTATTACCAGAACACATAGGTACTAGAGGATTCACGTTGGTTAGGGAAATACATTAAGATCAGACTAGATATCTAAATAATTTCTATGCATCAGCAGCAAAAAGAAATGTCAGTAAAAATAATCTTCCACAAAAACTTGTAATGTATAATAACTTTTTTAATGAAGTCAAATGTAGTGTAAATAATCTTGAATTTAAGCAAAATTGTATATTCATAAGTTGTTAAAGAATAAGTTGATACCCTTTTTAGATTTAAATTGCTTTGTTTAGGTATAAATACAATTATTAATTAGAATATAATATAGCTGATTTTTTGTAATATGTGGCCTACAAGCTAATTAATAAAAATCTTATTATTATTTTGTAGCATACTTCTAGGTAAAGCAAAACAAAGTGCTCTATCGTATGTGTACGAATAAATAAGATAATAAGCGTGTTAAGCAATTTACAAAAAACCTGTAGCAGTATACACAGTGCTTTCGTAAAGTAGTGGATAAATTCGTTAAAAACTTAAGGAGTAACTTTTGGAAAAAAAAACGCACGGAACCGTCGATTTTTATTTTTATTTGCGCATTTTTTTAAATAAAATCTATACATACGCAACCCCATTTTTTATTACGGAATTTAAAAGACAGCATCTTTTTACTTACGTTAAGCTAATTTTTGAGTATAGGTCAGATGATAAAAAATTATGAAAAAAATAAATATTGCAAAATACCAAATTTAATTGCAATAAAAATTTCAAAAACAATTCGGTGCTGGAAAAAGTTATGAGCATGCAGCTGACCGAACATGTGAATGAACACAATGTACTGCCGGTTGTACAATCCGGGTTCAGAACAGGACACAGTTGTACAACTGCGTTGCTTAATGTCACTGATGATATCCTGGCTGCTTCTGCCCACGGTAAAATTACGGCCTTAGTTTTACTTGATTATAGTAAATCCTTCAATACGGTTAACCATGGCACTTTATTTACTATCCTGTATTACATTAGTATTGGAAGGAATGCGCTCTCGTTAATGACTAGCTATCTAAGTAATCGGACGCAAATTGTTAAACTAGATAATGTTGTGCCCGATCCGTTGCCGATCACTCAAGGGGTGCCACAGCGATCGATTTTAGGTCCACTGTTATTTTCAATATATACATCGATCTTTATGAAACGCGTTAAATTTTCTAAAATACACATATATGCAGATGACACTCGGCTATACCATTCTTTTCATATATCTCGTCTGGATGCAGCAGTGGAGGAAATAAATTATGATTTACAGTATGTGTACGATACATCTATTCAGCATTCACTAAAAATTAATCCCGATAAATCTGCTGTTGTTCTTTTTTGAAATAAAAATGCTTGTAAAGACTTGGCTGCTACTATAAAAATCACTATGAATAATGTTCCAATTTCTATTGTTGATAACTGCAAAAGTCTAATATTGGACAACATTTTTAGATACAAAGACCAGATTGCCAGATACATTTGCCAAGCTTATCAATTTCTCAGAAAGTTATATCCTTATAGACCTTATTTAAATATCAAAATAAAAAAAAGGATTTGTGAAGCATTTGTTTTATCTAATTTAATTATTGTACAGCTGTATATCATTCAGCAATAGATAAGGCAACTGCACAACGAATTCAAAAAGTTCAAAATGCATGCTTACGTTTTATATATGGCATTAGAAAGTACGATCATATATCACATAAATTGGCTGATGCTGGATGGTTAACAATGCAAAATCGTAGAATTTTACAGTGTCTGTGTCTTTTTCATCAAATAATTCTTTATAAAAAACCACCATACTTATATAACAACATCACTTTTAGAACAGATAACCTTTCTACTCGATTTAGAGGCCTAATTTCGCCACCGCACCATTCTGCTGCTTGTTTCGAGCGATCATTTTCTTTTCAGGTATATCATATGTACAATAGCTTACCAAAAATCTATAAAATATATAGTCCAGGGCAATTTAAACTTAAATTACGATGTGAATTGTTTCAGAGACAGTGTGAAAATTATTTGTAGTGGCAATTATATGTGTGTATATGTACCGATGGAGCCACAATTATATACTTATAACAGCAATAAGATAACATGAACAAGAAAATAACACGTATTGCTTGAGAAAGAGATAAACATAGTTGTAAATATTCGAGTAGGCCTGACGCTTATTTTAATTATGACATAAGTCAACTAAACATACCTACTAAAATAATTTTATTGTACGGTCATCTCTTTCTTACTCAAGCATTCTATTTTGTTGTTCATGTTATCTATTTGCTGTTATATATAATTATGGCCCCTTCCGTATATGTATATATTTACTTTTCTTTTTTTATTATAAACATTGTGGCAATGCTGCCTATATATAATGTGTTTAGTTAGTGTTCTTTTAAATATTACATTTTTTTACTATTTTCAACTGCGTCGTCTCAGGATATTAATTTCTATTTTCTTTTAGTATTTACGTCAAGTAGAGTTAGGCAAAAGATTATGTTATTGTGTCAATTATCTTTTAATTCAAAGTTAGGTAAAAGATCAGAGGGTTTAGGATATTTACCTATACCCACCTGAATCTCGCCTTGTGATTACCAGTTTTTTTTTTGTTTTTAAATTATTGTATTTAAATTTTGTGTTTTTCTTACATGGTAATAAAGTGATTATTATTATTATTATTATTAATGAAATTAAATGTACAAATTGTGTACCGTTGTCTGCCCGACAGTAACTAAGACGACCGACATGTTGTTTATTGATTGCTGTCATTGATAAAAGCGTAAAATCATACTTCTTAAAATAAAATTGAGTATTTTGCAAACTTAAATGTTTTCTTAATTTTTGGTCATGTGACGTATACGCAAAAATTACCTTAGCGTAACTAGAAAAACATTTTCTTTCAAATTCCGTAATAATAAAAGAAATTGCCGTTTAAAAAAACATCGATGACGTCATACCTCCTACGCGGGTCACCCTGTATGTATAGAATTTATTTGAAAAAATGCGCAAATAAAAAATAGACGGGTCCCAGCGTTTTTTCTAAAAGTTATTGCTTGAATGTTTAACGAATTTATCCACTACTTTACGAAAGCACTGTATATTCAATTATTTTTTAAATTTGTTTCTGGAAGCCCAAATTTACACAATTTGTTAGATTTTTCGATGATTTTTTATTACAAAGCGTTTGCTGAAATGCTTTGTTTTGGTATAAATAAAATTATTACTTAGAACATACTATAGTTGATTTCTTGTAATATGTAGGTAGCATAAGAAAGTGCTTTTACATATAAGTACGAATAACGAAGATATTAGGCTTGTTAAGCAATTTACCAATAACCTGTGCATGTGAGAAAATCCTGATTTCTAGCAGTAGAAATTTATAATTACTTTTGAAGTTCTACATTGGAAGACCAAGTTCACACAATTTGTTGGATGTTTTTGCTTTCTTTAGGTATAACTACAATTATTACGAATATACTACAGACTTTGTAATTTGTAGCTTACAAGCCAGTCATCTGATAAAATTATATTCATTATATTTTAGCTATCATACCTCTAGTCTAGGTAAAGCAAATAAAATTTCTCTCTCATAACCTATAAGTATGTACGAATAACAAAGATAATAAGCCTGTTAAGCAAGTTACAAATAAACTCTCTATGTGAGAAAATGCTAATTTGTAGCAGTAACAATCTTCAATTATTTTAAAAAAATCCTGAATTGGAAGATGATATTCACACAATTTGTTGACTTTTATTGCTTTCTTTAGGTATGAATGCAATTATTACTTAGAATATACTGTAATTAATGTTTTCGTAATATCTAGTCTAGAGACCTGCGCGGATCCAATATATAGGACCCGCACCCGACCCGCGAACCGCAATTTTCACATTTTTATACCCGCACCCGACCCGCGACCCGCAAGTTTTGCACTTTTAAGCCGCACTTGACTCCAAAATCGAATATTCAGATAGAATGCCTATACACAATAAAGAATGTTATTTTCACACCTTGGCCGTCAAACTATTATTAGGTATATTTTCTTATACACAAACAAAATGTATGTTGAAGAAATGAAGTTGTACCCGCGACCCGCAGATTCAAGGCCGCACCCGACCCGCTACCCGCAATATTGATATAAATCTTACCCGCAACCGACCCGCAATGAGATAACCCGCGGGTATCCGCGGGTACCCGACCCGATGCAGGACTCTAATGTAGCCTACAAGCTAACAATAAAGTTTTTATTATTTTGTAGCCAACATGCTCCCAGGCAAAGCAAAAGAACGTGATTTCCCATATATGTACGAATTACGAAGATATTAAGCCTATTTAGCAATTCACAACCTGTGCATGTGAGAAAATACTAATTTCTAGCAGTATACATTTTCAATTATTAAATTCTTACACTGGACTCATACACTCATACACTTTGCTAGATTTTTATAATTTTTGTTTACCAGGTGCGTGTCGAAATGTTTTGTTTATGTAGAAATAAATTACTACTTAGAATATACTGTAGTAGATTCTATTTGTAATATGTAGCCTACAAGCTAAATAATAAAATTACTATTACTACTTTGAAGCCAACAAACTTCTAGGTAAAGCAAAAGAAAGTATTCTGTAATATATGTACGAATAACGACAATAATAAGCTTGCTGAGCACTTTACAAGTAACCTGTATATATGAGAAAATACTAATTTGTAGCAATAAAAAATTTAATTATTTTTAAAATTTCTGGACTGGAACTCTAAATTCATACAATTTGATGGATTTTTTCGATAATCTTTGATTACAAGACGATTGTTGAAAGCTTTGTTGAGCCATAGATAAAATGACTAGTCAGAATATACTATAGTAATTTTTTTTTGTAATATGTACCCTACAGGGTTACTGTTACTACTTTGTAGTCAACATACTCCTAGGTAAAGTAAAAGAAAGTACTCTCTCATATATGTACAATTAACGAAATTAATAAGCCTGCTAAGTACTTTACAAGTAACCTGTATATGTGAGAAAATACTAATTTGTAGCTGCATTAATCTTCGATTATTTTTGAAATTTCTAGACTGGAAGACTAAATTCATACAATTTGATGGATTTTTTTGATAATTTTTGATTACAAGACGATTGTTGAAAACTTTGTTGAGCCATAGATATAATGACTACTCAGAATATACTATAGTACATTATTTTGTAATATGTACCCTACAGGGTTACTGTTACTACTTTGTAGTCAACATACTCCTAGGTAAAGTAAAAGAAAATACTCTCTCATATATGTACAAATGACGAAATTAATAAGCCTGCTAAGTACTTTACAAGTAACCTGTATATGTGAGAAAATACTAATTTGTAGCTGCATTAATCTTCGATTTTTTTTTGAAATTTCTAGACTGGAAGACTAAATTCATAAAATTTGATGGATTTTTTATAGTTTTTGATTACAAAACGATTGTTGAAAGCTTTAATTACGTATAAGTACAATTATTGCTGATAAAATATTACAGTTGATTTTTTTTTAAATATAGCCTACAAGCTAATTAATAGAATTATTATTACTTTGTAGCTAACACGCTTCTGTTAAAGCAAATAAAATGTTCTTTCATATATGTACGAATAACGAATATAATAAGCCTGTTAAGCAATTTACAAATGTATGTGAGAAAATATTCATTGTACTCGTAGCAGTATACATTGTCAATTATTTTTTAAATTCCTAAACTAAAAGACTACATTCATAGAAAATGTTGGATATTTGTTTTCGATAATTTTTGTTTGCAAGGCGTTTGTCGAAATGTTTTGTTTAGGTATAAATAAAATTTCTACTTAAAATACACTATAGTAGATTTTTTGTAAAATGTAGCTTACAAGCTAATTTATAAAAATACTATTATTACTTTGTACAACATACTCCTAGTTAAACAAAAGAAAGTACTCTCTGGTATATCTACGAATAACTAAAATAATAAGTTTTTAAAGCACTTTACAAATAACATGTATACGTGAGAAAATACTAATTTGTAGTAGTATCAATTTTCAATTATTTTTTAAATTCCAAAACTGGAAGACTAAATTTCTGCACTTTGTTGGTTTTTATTTTTAATTATTTTTTTATAAGCAAGAGAAAGTGCTCTCTCATATCTGCCAAATAACACGTATATGTGAGAGAATACTAATTTCTAGCAGTATCGATTTTTAATAATTTTTAAATTCCTAAACTGGAAGAACAAATTAATACAATCTGTTGGATTTTATCTACGAGTGAATCGTTTAACGTCGAGACGAAGTCGAGACGTTAATGATTCAAGAGTGGATAGAAATAACTTTATCGTCGTGTATAATACAATATTTTTTTCTATAGCAAGAACTTTAACAAGTTCAAAAGAAAATAAGGACAGTCAATCACATTTCAAAATGTCAGTAGCTAGATTGGGTTGCTACAATAATGCGCAGCTGTCATATTTAATTTAAACAAAAGTTAGAAAATTAAATTACTTTATCTATCCTTGATGTTAAAGAGCTACTTTATCTACCCTTGCTGTTAAAGTAAAACTTGATCTTTTGTTTTGAGTTGATAAAAGCACACTTTAACATGTGCTATAGAAAAATAGTATATTACATACCGAGGTGGGAAGTGTTTCATTACTGTCGAGAGATTAGGTAGTTTACCGAGACGCGTAGCGTCGAGGTTAACTTTATCTCGGGACAGGGATGAAACTTTCCACCGTGGTATGTATACTATTTTATTTGCAATCATCTAATTTTAAAAATAACTACAATTGAATTCTGAATAATAGATATCTTGATGTAGCTAATATTTTTGTTACCATGAAAACAACCCACTCAATGTTTTGTTACCATGGAAACACCCCACTCTTCAAGTATGTAATATTTTTCGGGGTATGTAATAATTTCCTGGCTAGTTTCAAGTAATCATCTAGTTCCCAGCTGTTGTCATGTCATGAAATTGACACATTACAATGTGATTGCGAATAAATACAATTATTACTTCGAGAATATAATTCATGTATCACATGACGTTATTTCAACCAATGAGGGGCATGCAAATGCCTAGTTACACATTATTACAGCGGTAGTAATTTATTTTCGTAATTGTTTTTAAGGGAGTTACATGCACCTGCTTATCAAGAACACGACGCCACGCTGATAAGGCACATCCCAGCTCATCGTTATCTCTTTGCCACATTGCGAATTATGTAAAATGTTAGATTCATTCTTTGCTTGTTTGTAACAGAGTTAAGACGGTTTTTGCTTTTACCTGTAATTACGAAATAAAGTTTATTTTTAAAAAGCTGTTTTTCCGATTTAATCATTTAACTGGCGCAGTCGGTAGGATAGTGCGCGGTTGTGGAAAATCTCTTTCGCATCGTGTCGGAAAATTAGAGACTTTTCGCGACTTTGGAGTTTTAACCCCTTCAGCGTAGATCCTGAACCATTCCTTCGAGGACATCGGGAACAGCATCTCTGTGAGCAGCAAAGGATCGGAAAAGGAACACAAAGGTCTACAAACCAAGTAGGTGCCAAATTCCTTTTTGCCTTTCCCAGACCCTCTGTTTAAGGACTTTGGGGAAGATAGGGTAGTGTGCAGTCTATTGCAGACCATTTAGTATTTAAGAGGATATTTTTGAATAAAACATTCAATTAATATTTAACAAATAAGAAGTAATTATAATTATTATCGATAAAATATTCTTTATGATTGAAATTGACGAGCTGTTGGATCAGTTAAATAACCTTACGTTTCAAGAAAATCCAACAAGTTCTGACATTGTTCAAATTGAGGCAGGTTATTCTAATAGTGAGAATAATACAGCATTAAATATGACAAATACTAATCAAACTAATCCACCAAACCAACCGGCTCAAGTGAACTGGAATCTTTTTAAGTCTAAAATAGAAATTATTAAACCTTTTGATGGCGACAGTGATACTTTTAATAAATTTATTACTCGCTGCGAAAGTTTAATTGCAAGTTATAGTAAATTTAAAGACCCAGAGCTTGATCAACACATTTTCGAATGCATCCAAGAAAAGTTAATTGGTAGGGCAGAAGCTATGGTAGGTAATAGAGTAGAATTGAATACCTGGTCGAGTTTAAAAGAGGCTTTAGTGCAGTGTTTTTCGGACCGTAGGGATTTGAATTGCTTAGTGCAGGAATTAACCAGAAATAGGCCGTATAAAGGTGAACATTTACTAAATTTCGGTAGCCGTCTCCAATTACTAAGAAGCAACGTTGCACAAAGAACAAGCAACGATGTTAAACTTAGTGAATCAGAAAAATTATGTCGAATCAATCATTATGATAAAATTGCACTTGATACGTTTATTGCAGGTTGCACTGGTATTTTAAAAAATAACATGCATTTAAAAAAGCCAGCTTCTTTAGAAGATGCCATGGCATACGTTAATGAATTTGAGAATTTTGAAAGACTTCACGGTAATTTAAGCGATAACAGTAAACAAAACTTCAAAATTAATTTTGGCAGTAATAGAAATGTGTACCCAACGAACATTCAAAACAATGCTTCATACTCTCAACCGAATGGGTTTCAATCGCACTTTAATGTCCCTCAAAATTTGCAAAACCAAAATTTCTCAGTAAAGCCAGTATGGACCAATCAGCCTATAAATATTCAACCCAAACAACAACCTCCTAGAAGATACCCCACTAATCGGGAAGTTTTTGGTCCACCTCGTAATGTGTTTAGACCAAACCAAATTCCAACAAACCAATTGCCTAAACCGGAGCCCATGTCAACGACATCGAGACATCCAACAACGTTTTCGAAAAGATCCCCTACGCAACAATTTAATAAACCGCAGTTTTCTAATCAAAGCTCTCAAAACAATTTTCAAAATTTTCATAGACACCCTAACCAACAAAGACCAAACTTTGTTTTCGAAGAATTACACTCAAATGAATGCGATAGCGAGAATGTAGATTCTTGCAATGTTTTTGACTCAGAAACTTTTAATTATGATGAGACACAAAATTACCCTTCAGAGAATCAGTATCAAATTTGCGAAAACGATTACAATAATGTACAATACTACGGAAGTAACATTGAATCGGATACCAATGGAACTGAAAATTTTCTCTTAGACTGCCGAACACAAAAAACAAACCTAGCAGAAATAAATATCTCCTCCCATAATGCGTTACCTTACGTAGAAATTGAAAACCCAAAATTAAAATTATTGATTGATACAGGTAGTTCTAGATCAATTATTAAACCATCTGTAGTAGAATATTTTTATCCGCAAACAATTTATCATGCTAATACCGTAATAAAAACAGCTATTGGGAGCAAAAATGTTAAATATCAGGCAATGATACCAGCATTTTCGGAATTCCATAGCGACCACGAAATTGATTTCATTTTATTTGATTTTCACGATTACTTCGATGGAGTAATAGGCTTAGAAGATCTTATTCGAATGAATCTTAATATTGATTTAGTTAACAAAAAATTAATAGGGCCGCATGTGCAAATTCCGTTTAAATTTCGACAACCCGTTGATGTTAATTTTTCGTTTTCGGTAAATCCCGAGGACAAATTGATTAAGAATCTCCCAGTTACTGTGTATAATGGAGAAATTTTAGTTAACGAACGCAATATTGATAAACTTTTCAATCCACCAGATTTTGATTTTAACCCTTTAGAAACTTCTTCTACTGACAATAATCTAGGAGATATCGATCAAGTAATTCAAGAAGCACTAAATGAAAACCAACCAATTCCATATTTGGATAATGATACTATTTCCGAAATACTGGAATCATTAGGTGAAAATCATCCAAAAGTTAACGTAATTTCTGATATCCAAATTAAACCCCCTGTAACAACACAGCAAAACGACGAAACTGATCTAGAAACAGTACATACATCTCAAGAAAACCCTATTTGTACTATACCCATAACAGAACGGTCTTTAAACACATATAAAAATCAATTGTTTATAACAAACGGCGACATCGATTCAGTACAATGTCGAAAAAAGGTAATTTTTGAAAATTCAAGGTTCTACATAACGTTGCCGAAAATTAACGTCAAATATCACGTTATGCAACTTCTTAAAGAGTACATAGATCCTAAGCAAATATATGCCGCTTACTTTCAGCATTCCTCATTACCCAAAATTTTTGCTCTAACCGTTCAAGAAATATTTAAAAACTCGTCTTTTAAGCTTATTCACTGTACTAAATTTCTTACAGACGTAGAAACGTTAGAAGACCAAAAACAAAAACTTGAATACTATCATATTAGCAAATCCTGTCATAGAGGAATAAACGAAATGAAAATGTCTTTAACTTCAAGATATTATTGGCCGAAAATGGCACAAGATATCGAATATTATGTTAACAACTGTGAAACATGTTTAAAAAATAAATACGACCGAAATCCTCCAGTAATTAAATTTAATCTTACTCCAACAACTTCAAAACCCTTCCAACACATTCAGGTAGACACATTTAAAATAGCTAACGAAAGTTATTTGACTATTATTGACGCATTTTCACGCTACGGTCAAGCGTACCAATTGGATTCTGTCACAGGCATAGCAGTAGTGGAAAATCTTTTAAATTTCATCTCACACCACGGTTTACCTCAAAAAATAACGACTGACTGTGGTACCGAATTTAAGAATCAAGATCTAGAAAATTTCTGTAAATTGCATCGTATAGAACTCCACTACACAACTCCAAAAAACAGTAATTCAAACTCCCCAGTGGAACGATTTCATTCCACTCTAATTGAACATTTTCGCTGTTTAAAAGAAGATCACAAAAATCTCAATTCAAACCAGCTTATGAAGCGAGCTATATTAGGTTACAATAATGCAATTCACAGTGTCACAAAATTCACCCCGTTCGAAGTTATAAAAGGTCACATCAATAATACCAATCCCTTTGATTTAAATGATCATGTTATTGTATCAGACTACATTCAGGACCATAAAGAAACATCCAACAAATTATATGAAAAAATTAAAGACGCTAATGAAAATGCCAAAGAAAATATTATTTCCAAACACAATGAAAATCGAAATGCTCCTCCAAATTTCGCAAATCAAAAAGTTGCATATTTGAAAACTAAATTTCGAGATAAAAAGTTACCAAAATTTAAAAAGGCTAAAATACTAGAAGAAACTTCTATTAAGTTAATCACGGACAAAGGAACATACCATAAAAATATTGCTAGAAAACCTAAAATTAATTCCTTGTTACAGGAACCTAAGCGAAATGAGGCTACTAACCTTATTCCTGGTCCTTCAAATATTACGAGTACGTAGTATAGATGAGGATATTAAAATCAAAACAATTGACAACCCTATACTTCCTATACAGTTAGGAAATGCTAGATTAGTTTATAGTAAGCACACATTTTTGCATTACTTAGATTTAGACGTAATTATTAATCAGTTAAATAACTTAAAGAAACAATTTTTCGTAGTTAGAGATAGTATAAGCAAAGTAAATATTACAAACCCTATGTCCTATCACGGCTTAGCCGAAGGGATGTTACTCAGATCAGAATATTTAATTCAAACAACTCAACAGAAATTCGAAAATCTGCACCCTCATATTCGAAATAAAAGAGGCGCAATTAATGGCATAGGCAAAATTAATAAGTGGCTTTTTGGCAATCTTGATGCAGACGACGAAAAACGTTATGATCACGCTATTAATGTACTAGAGCAAAATCAGAAAGACTTAACGCATGAAATAAATTTACAGATTTCTTTATCAAAAAAACTAATTGCTAATTACAATAAAACAATAATAATATTAAATAAAAACCAAGAAAAACTTGAAAATGACTTAAAAACTTTCCAGGCAGCAGTTCGGAATACTATTAATGACCTCAGTACTTACATTACTTTTCAAGGCACAATCTCTCAATTGAATTTGGACTGTCAAATTTTAATAACCTTCATAGACAATATAGAAAATGCTATAGTATTCTCGAAATTGAATACCCTGCATAATTCAATAATATCAAGTTATGAACTCCGAGAGATGCTCAATTACTTAGAAAAAATATACAGTAAAACAGAAATTCCGAAATTCAAAAATCTCCTCGCGTACTACCAATTTTTGGGAACGCAAGTAACTTTTGTAAACTCTAAATTAGTTTTTGCTATACACGTCCCTATAATAAGAACCGAAGTCCTGGACTTCTACCGTCTTTATCCAATTATCCAAACCCACCAAATTATTATTCCAAAACACCGATATTTGGCACTGAAAAACTCCAAGGCCCAGTTCGAGAAAGAAGAATGCCCGGTACTGGAAGAAACATTTTATTGCACCGAAAACTTCATTGTGGAAGACAACTGCACCCTTAGGCTTCTCGAAGGCAATCCAGCGAAAAACTGTCACGCCCTCGAAATATTTATAGAAGAGTCCATCATCAAGCAAGTCACCCAAGAAGAAGTGTTGATAATTCCTGCAAATCAAGAAAGGCTGTTTTCCAAATGCAAATCGGACCAATATTTAGACATAAATCTTCCATCCCTAATAAAGATTCCCAAATTGTGCGAAATCCAAGTGGACGGCAAGAAATTTATAAATGACGTTAAATTGCAACAAGACAAACCACTCATTTTACCGAAGTTTGGCATAGGACATTTTGAAATTTTGAAGCAACACAAGACTTCAAATTTTACAAAACTGGACATAGAAGAAATTTACCAAATTAGTGAAATCGCAAGACAACTAACACCAATCAAGCATATCGACTATCCAAACACCACCCCAATTATTAGCACCCTGATTGGTCTACTAATTCTCGCAATCATTGTGCTGTTTATGTTAACGTTTAGAAAACAATTCAAGAAATCATTGGAAAGTCCAAAGGCAGCCAAAAAGGAAAATCAAAATGAAGCTGAAGAAGTGGAAATGGGCCAGAATCCAAAAAATAACTCCGTTATTTTTGCATCTTAAGGAGGGAAGAGTTACATGCACCTGCTTATCAAGAACACGACGCCACGCTGATAAGGCACATCCCAGCTCATCGTTATCTCTTTGCCACATTGCGAATTATGTAAAATGTTAGATTCATTCTTTGCTTGTTTGTAACAGAGTTAAGACGGTTTTTGCTTTTACCTGTAATTACGAAATAAAGTTTATTTTTAAAAAGCTGTTTTTCCGATTTAATCATTTAACTAGGGTGATCATAAATGGTTGTGATTTTTTTCTTAGGTTGCCACTATTAATGTTGGTTACCCTGCTGTTAATTTTAAGTCTATGTCAAATTCGAGGTTAGCAGGTTAGGTTTTGTGTCAGTTTGTGTCAAAACTGACGCTAAATCTAACCTGCTAACCTCGAATTTGACCTAGACTTAAAATTGACAGCAGGGTAACCAACATTAACAGTGCCAACCTAAGAACAAAAAGTAAATATTTGATATTTTGTATTTCATTCAATATATTCTCTTTCCAAATATAATTCGTGTAATGATCGATAATTTTTTACTCGTTAAAACCGAAACAGCAAATTTAACTCGTGCTATGCACTCGTTAAATTTAGATTCCAGTTTTAACTCGGAAGAAAAATCATCGATAATAATCATTCCACTTGTTACATTACAACTAATTATACAATAGTTGATTTTTTTTCTACTATGCAGACTACAAGCTAATTAATGGAATTATGATTTTTATTTTGTAACCAGAAAACTGGGTAACTCAGTGGATAAGCTTTTTGGCTATTGATCTAAGAGTCGAGAGTTCGATTTCCGATGCCGGTGCGGTTTTTAAACAAATAAAAAAATGCGGATCATAACCTTTACAGAATGCGATTATTCGGAAGTGATGTAAAGCCGTGGGTTGTATGTTTCTACAATGTGTAGCATGTAAAAGACGGTGTTTAAGGTACCTGGTGTTTTGCATGCCTAGATCTTGTCCTTAACAAACACACAAACAACAAACTAGAAAACTCTTAGGTAAAGCAAAAGAAAGTGTTCTCTCATATATGTTCGAATAACGAAGAGAATAAGCATGTTAGTAATTTACAAATTACCTATATATGTGAGAAAATGCTAATGTGGCATTATGCATTTTTAATAATTTTTTTTAAATTTCTAAACTGGACGATAAAAATTATACAATAAAATTTTTTCAAGATTTTAAAACATTAATTCAGTTATACATATCAAATGGCTGCGTTTCATTACAAAACCAATACAGGCTACTTATACAAAACACTTTCTTCAGGATAGAAAGCCGGAGGGCCAAATTCGTGCAGGTGACATATAGAGCGTCCTGAATAAAGTTGTCCCACAATTTTCACTAGGTGCATGCAGATGAGGTACGCCAACGGTGCCCGGCAAGGAAGAAACCGGAAACTGGACAATTGTGGCCGTTATTGGTATTCGATAGTGAAAGCGAATTATGCAATGTAATGTAACGTGTTACATCACAGCTGCCTTACATTTCTCCCAGCTCATTTGGTTATAGGAAATTCATGATTAGTGGGTCAGGCGGTCGCACGTTTCAACGGTGGGTGCTACACCGCAGCGTTTTCTATTCGAGAGCAAATTGAAATTTATTAAATTGTATCAGCGTGCACAGTTTTACATAATTTATTTTAGAAAAGTTGATGGTTTTTTAAATTATTTAAAAATAAAATCAAAGGCTTTTGACCTGTTCGAAAAGGCTCTGGAATAGTTTGTTGTAGGTACTGCAGCTCAACTACGTTCGATTTTTTCTCAACTAAGCGCATTATGTAAAAGTGAAGAAAGTAGGAAAATCCACTCTTACCTCTGCTGCAGAAACGTACAAAGAACAATTAAGTAACTAAAGGTTAAAGTCTCGGTGACTACTACGATTTGGAAAGTTCTGGGGTTGTGTGTTTATATTATTGTACACAAATGTATCGTTTATATTCATAACATGATACTAGGTATAGATAAAATAATAATTAGACTGCCGATAGCGACGCTTTTAAAAGGTACACGTGGTGACCAATTAGGTGCAATCGGTGTTGTGTATTGATGCAAAAAATAACTAAATGTAAATAGCAATTCATTTAAACTCAACTGCAACTGCTATAACTCCATATTGAACATTATAAAATGTACCGAAAAAAGAAAAAATGAAACAAAGTAATTAAGTATTTCAAAGAGATTTCGGGACATGTATAGATTGCTGATTGCTCAAAGAAAATATAAAGAAGTGTTGCTGCGGCAAATATTTTTGAATTATAATTCAAAATTGATAATTATCAATACATACACGAATAATAAAACCTATTTTGTGCGTCAGTTGGAATTTTTGAATTTATACGCTGTTTACAAAATTCTTGGTTTAAATTGTCTCGATAAAGAGCATTCAGACATTTATAATTATGAGTCGAACTGTGCAATAAGAAAATGTCAAAGAAAATCAAACCGTATTCTCTTTTTATTAAAAGAAATAGTCGAAGTGTTTATAGTCTTCTTTTAGTTTAATAAATAATCAGTTAATCGTTTAATATGTGAATGCCTTTTCCTTTTATTACCTACTGAAAAAAATAGAAATATCTGTAGCATTAGTAATTAAGCATATAACAACTTCAATGAGTAACCCAAACCTGGCTAACAAAAAATTTGAAATTATGTTAAAAATATTTACATTTCAACAGATTTGGACAAACAAGAATTGTTTTTCAGTTTTCTTTAAACTTTGGAAAAATAACAACTAATGCGACACTCATATTTCTGCTACAAACGGAAAAATAGGATAGGATGTTAACAATATAGGATAAATAATATAACATCTGTATAGCTAGGATTGTCGAATTAGTAAAATTTAATTATAAGTAAATACATCGAAAATTTGTGCAATTTATCAGCTACAATTATTTATTGTAATGTACAGATATAGTTTGGATAATGCAACAGATATTTATTATTTACATCAAGCAATAAATTAACTAATGATTGTGAGTATGAAGTAGGTAAATAGGTTTATAAAACACAATCTGCATGAATAGTCAATGGCATGTTCAAGTGAAATATGTAAATTTATAACTGAATTATAATTTAAGTGTTTGTAATTACAGATTCTAGTATTTTACATACAGCTATCTGTAAATAATCGTACTATTTTAATTTTTGAAAATTGTGACCTTGAAAGTTGTGACAGCAAATTTATATTTAGCAAGAAATATCGTATTTAGATGTCTTATCTTTAAATATTTCACGAATTTTGATCGTGTTTTGAACCCCTTAAGAATAACAGATAAACAAATAATAATTTATTATTTTCTTTACATAATCTATAATAAATACGAGAAATGGAATGGCGCCTAACTATTGTCGTAGTTGCCAAATATAAAAATATAAAAAGTATAAAAAACTAAAATATTTAAAAACTAATTGATATACAAGGTTAAGGAATCACCACAACAATAAATCAATAAAAAAATCTGAGCAAAAATAATTTTCGCAAATCTATCAACAGGAAGCATGTTCTAATATTTTTATCAAGTGTACGTGTAATTTGTACAAGCTGAATATCCTGACGGGCAGCAGATCTGGAATCATGACTATATTCTACAAAGGTTTTTATTTTGCTGTATGAAAATACAGTTTTCTAAAACTATAATTCTTTGAAGTCCAGTACATTTAATTCGTTATAGAACAACCTGTTATTTTAAAATGATTTTATTATGAGCTATATTATCGTGGTAAGTGAAAGAACACTACCTCATGAAGGTACTGAACTTTCTCTATTTTGTTCTACATTTATTTATTTATTTGTAATTTTCTACTTTGGAACAAATATCCATTATTATTATTATTATAAGCCCACCCCAAATTAATATTCAAAGAGCGTGGTATGTTGCTTTGAGAATATTCTTATTAAAAATATATCTACTTTCTAAATATATATAAAAGAATTTTCTAATCGTTTTTATTGTATATGTTTGTTTCACTGTGGACAAGAATCAAAAATAAGTCCCAGATATATTTGCTTCAATTAAATCAATAGCTGTTTGACAATTGCAATTTGCAGCAAGTCTCATTGTGAATGATAGTATATTGAAAACAGGAAAGGAAATTTGTTTTCTTCAGGTTGTCTGTGAGAGGGTTATCGTAGAACCAGTTTTGTATTATCTGTATGTTTTTTTCGGCTAGTTGCAACTGTAGACCAATTTTGCTCCTCTATGAATAGCACAGTGTAACCATGTCATCAGCATATTTTGCTATAATCTGACCATTGATCTGAATATTCAATAAATAATTTATAACAATAGAAACTCTTAACAATTGTTACCATGGATTAAACACATTTGAAACCATAAAATAGTTCAACAGCAACTACTATTTTTACCCTTAATTTAAACCTGTTTTTTTCTGTTGTAAGTAGATTCAACTCTCAATCGATTTCAAAATATAAATTTGGGTTTCTTTATTAAGATGTATTCTTTTATTGAATTAGTATTACAATGTAATAGTTATAAATGATTACTTTCACGTTTGTAAAAAATATAAACAAATAAAAATAATGGCAACTTTCGAACTCTAAACTAATTAATTAAATTAATTTCATCCCGTAAGATATAACAGAAACAATTAAGAAATTAAATAACAGGCATATAAACTCCGCGGGCTTATATTTATATATATTTCTTACTTTTGAATTTGTTTATTTGATACTAAAGCATTAAAATCGTAAATTACGATATTTCAAAAATAACTTCATTACATATCAATTATCTATAGTGTTGGACAAAGGGGAATGTCAAAATTATTTTTAGAAAAAGAAACGTTTATCAGCGTGTAGCTTAGACACATATTTTGAAAAATAAAACTGAAAGAAGCATAATAAAAATGTTTTTTTCCTAATCTTTTTTATTCTAGAATTAAATTGTATACTATCAATATTGTAAAAATACTTTAAATTTGTATGAATACTTCAAATTAAAGTGCTTAACTAATAATACTAAAAGTCTCGTTTTTCTCTTAAAACAAGTGCGTCAAATTGGGATTATTGGCATTAAACCTAATTTAAGTTTACCATCTACAGCTATAGATATAAGCTAAACATTTTAGGGTACTCACCTAATCAGCCGTAATAAACTTTCACGAATCGTGCGTAAATGTTCGGATGCAAAGCGCACTGATCAAAGAATTGGCAAAGCTTATTATAAACGCCGCTTAAATTGCCCGCAGCCCCCACCCAGCTTCCATCTTCCTCCAGAAAATGAGAATTGGGGGCCTAATGTTATTTAGGTAGTTCTAAAAGTGCATTCCTTAATTGTGGGTAACAATTGAGCTTCTTCTAGTACCTTTCCGCCGTTTCTTAATGCTTAATAGAAATTCAATTACTCTCTTTACATAACTCCCAGTGTTGTCTCAACGTGTTGTAAGTGACATTTAGTTCAGAGCGATTAGGTTTTCTGAGATGCTTGCACCGAACGCACGCCATAATATAATGTCTTTGCTTATTTCACAATAGTTATTTAATATGTCTCAAATATAAATTTAGACCAAATTTAAACAGTTTTTTACATAACAAACAAATTATAATGAGACTAGGACAAATAAGTGCTTTGTTTTTAAGCAAAAGAGTCACTACGTCTCGTTTTAATAAAAGACATTTTCATTTAGGTACGAGGTGTAAAGGCAAACAGAATCAGCCCTGTTTTAGGCATTCATTTCTGAAATAAAAATACAGTTTGGTAAATTTTATTACACAGGAGACACAACTTTAGAGCTATTGTAATCATATCGAAAATTACTCCAACTCTAAATTTATAAATAAAAAGGGCCTACATATTTTATGATTTTTAAAATTAGCAGCAAATTCTAAATCCCACTAATATGCTGATTTTATCAAAGCCTGATAGGTTGGAAGCTTTTTCAGTTTTTAAATAAAATAACGCTTATTTAGTGTTTACAATCCAAATTTTCGTTTTTGAATTTTATTGGACCGTATGCATATTCTTTTCTTGCGGGTAATCCAGCTGCCTTTACATACTTTGCAGGTTGTATATATCTTTGCTGCGCCGTTCAACTATTTACCATATTACGAGAAGGGACAGAAACTGAAGTGGCTCATCGTCACTTTCAAATGAGAAAAATTGTGTAATTTTTGTACCATTCTTAATTAAGATTTTATTTATAAAACATAAACCAAGTAACATCGCGTTAATTAAACTAAACTGTGTAACGCCTCGTTTCAATTTCATTTCAATAGCGCGTTAATGCTTTTGGCACCTTATTTCGGAGTACCTTATATCTAATTATTGTAGCAAAAGAATTCAAGTTTATTGCAGCAAGCGTTTGTGCTAAGAGATAAACACCTGCAGTTTTCTTGTCGCAGCTTGTTTGTCGCATTTCGATTCGAGTAGGTCGTTAAAACAGCAGAATAGCTGGAAGAGTATTGATTTTTCGAGAAGCACGCTCTCGCGGATATTAATCGTTGGGTTAAACTGAAGCCGTTTTTGTTGCTTAACAAGCGAAGCCGCTAGGCTCAATTTTTTATAACGCTAATGTGCGAGAATCTAAATAATTCAAAATTGCTGAAATAAGCATGTACATTGTAACTTATGAGCCGCGCCTTCGGCGTTGTGCATTTATGCCAATTGCGACAGCACACGTGTTGTCCTGAAGTTGTAAATTAAGCTATAACTAGCATTTTGTGGATTGAATATTTGGAAGTTAATTCCTATTTGTGACTTATTAATTCATTTGATGGGCAATAGTCCTACAACTTTAGTTGTTGTCACATGGCCTAAGGGCTAATGCAAGTGATTCATGTGTTACTGCGATATTTGGGTTTAAATAAATGACCTATTGCTATTACTTGTTTGTGTTTTCTTCTTCAACCCCTCTAGCTGAACGAGTAATCTAGGTATGCAGTGGAACACCAAAGGTAGGTGGCGTATAATTAATTAGCTAGTTTTGTTTTTATATATTGTGAGTAATGACAAGGAGCCCCATTGGTATTAATTCTTCTATTCAATTTAAAAGCTCGAAGTATTTCTTAGCCTAGTCCTTACACCACTCCATATTCCGTCTAGAGTTAAAAGGGCTAGCCGAGGCTTTGTCAACCCTTCGTTTAAGGGCGGTACATCTGAACTAATAAATCTCAATAAGAATGGCTATCTCCATCTTTAAATATAATTATTCAATAAATATTAGTTTTCAAAGCACAAAACCGGAACAATACATGATTAATTTTACTTTTTATTTATGTCGCTTTCTCCTAATACTGATCTATTTCGTGTACAATACAGCTTGGCTTCCTTTCTCCTCTATTCGTTAATTTGCCTCTGTAATTTCCAAATATTCGCATATTCTTGTTCTTTCTAATTTGATTCCTTTGCATTTTATTGTTTTATTTTAGACTTTCTTTTGCTTTTCATTTATTAAGCTTGCGGGTGGCCCTTCGCAGTATGAACCACTGGAACATTTGTATAGCTATACAGCTATCTTTCTAGCTTCTTAGTTCGTATCGGCTATTAGAGCGAGGGCGTGGAAACTGATCTTAGTTTCGGCGCTTATTTCTACCTAAGTGTAGACTTCGTACCCTCAGAATAAGATACTTTTATTAATATTTAGCTTTCCTACTGACTTAGTGTACATTAAACTAGCCATCTTTAGAGGTTCTAAGTTTCTATATCCAAGTTATTACTATGCCGAATTCCTTATTTGTTTCTTGTATGTTTATTATTATTCTACCCTTTACTGCTGTACACAATATTGCTTTATTCTACCCTCCAATCTAAACTCGTTTGATGCTTTTCCTGGTATTTATACTTTTCCTGTTACTGTTTTCTGACCTTTGAAACGGGCCTCGGCCATCCCTCGCGTAAAATATTAGTTTTCACATTTAAAGATAAAAGCCATGTTGTATATCTCTGTTCATTATTGTAATGAGATTTAACATTGGATAATCGAAATGTTCCCAAAGCCATTTCTGCGCTGGAAGTGTCCTCGGTACAAAAAAAGATTTCAACAATCTTTCGTTTCTCAGCTGAAAACTGCAAGTGTTTTCTACTCCGAAGTGCATTGTGCACGTAGCCTTAAAGGGAAATAATTAGAAGCGGCTTAAAAGCGTCTTGCAGCCAATACTCGCTGCATATTTACGTATCTTTTCTTCTAGGAATAAACATTATTGTTATTATAAACGTGCTGCGAACAAGTGTTTACGAGTCTCGTGAACGCAATTTACGCAGTGTACATGTAAGTACACCAATTGTTCTATATTAAAATGCGTATTCAAAGCATCCATTATGGGAAGCGCTAACTCTGCCTTGCGAGAATCTGTCCGCCATAGGGGATCCAAATATCAAGCGTTGTACCGTTCAGGGCCAATGTCGCATCTAAGACGTACTGAATCTGAGCTACGCAGCAATTAGTATCAGGTAAAATGTTTTCGGGTCAACGTCATAAAGTTGCGTTCAACTACGATAAGTTTTTGCAAGCGCCACAAAATGTGTCAGCGAATAAAATGTGTGTACTTCGCGCGTGATTTGAATATAGGCAAACGAAGTCAGGGTTGGTGTTAAGCCAGAACCGTATTAAGACGTACTAATATTTGCGTTCTTTTAAAAGACAATTACGTCAAGGTTATTTTAATAATACTTTATTGATATTTTATGTGTGTTTGATACGTTTAAACGTAATTCGACTAGCTTCAAGCTGTATCGCATGTAATTTGTTTAAGTATTGAATTATATTTTTTTAATTTCTTCTGTTTTGACAGCGATAGATTGAAGTAACAAATGGTTTTTTTGGTGAATTGTATGAAGTCAGTTACGGACCGACAACACTACATACGGAACTAGATTCCAGTTTTGGCAAATAATATCCTTTATAAGCAACTAACTGAGGTGTTAAGGGAGGTTCATGTACGTATACACTGAGCTAGCTAAACGTTGAAAAGGGAAAATCATTATTTAAATATTAAGGCGTACGAGATGTCTTGTCCAAATTTAACGTATCCACGGAGGGATGAAGAAACGCCTCATTTCAACTTCTAGTAATATTTATTAGTTGGTGCATCCAGAAACTTCTAAATAACTGCCGTTCATTCGAAGTGGATCACTTAAAAAACTAGTTTCGATAACTTTATCATAAGAAAATGTAGTTTGTATTATTACTAAGAAGCGAATGTTTTAAAAGTATCAAGTAGCCACACATCATTTTTAAGGAATATAATTTTTAATAAGTACGCGATATGTCAACAATGCATAACTTCTAGTAAAGAAACTTGATAATTTTGGTGTGTTTTGTTTGTTGTTTGATAAAAATTGATCAATTATTAATTAATTATTATTACATACATAAATACATACATACAGCTTTAAACAATGCCAATTCGTAGAAATGCACTGTTGACTTATTGCGTACTTATTAACAATGATATGACTTAAAAATTACATATGGCTACTTAATATTTTTAAAACAATAGTTAATTCGGTTACTAGCCATAGTACAAACAAAACTTTTCTATGAAAAGGTTAGAAAAAAATGCCATAGAAACTAGTTTCTGTAAGTGATTCACTTCAAATGAACGGCGGTTACTTCTTCTATCTACTCCGTTAAATGCGGTTATTAAATTTCTCACTATATATGTGCTATTACTAGTTGGTTTATTAGCTCTAAAAGAAGCTTGATCACCGTCTATTGTATGCTTTATAATTTTTCTGTCATTATTTTGGTATTTGTACATTTGTTTTATTGCCCAGCTTAGTGCTGTTATTTAAAAATAAAGAAGTTATAAGCATTTTGTTTTATTTTAAACATAGACGATAAATTATATTTTGTAGTAAGACTTTTATAAGAATAAGACTTTTGGTAAGTAGTATTTTTAACTTTAATTTTAATTTTATATTAACTGTATTTAAACAAATTTTAACTGACTTAAAAAGTTTGTTTAAAAAGCTCTCCATCATTGCATGTTCCAGATGTGTTGCCACAGAGTACAATAAATTATAAAATCTGAGTGATTCGCCTAATGCTTCATTATATTTCAATGTAATTTTTGTAAAGTTTCACATTTTAACTAAGATATTCACACTTTTCGACAGAGACTAGAAGTTTTTAGGTAGCACCTTAATTTCAAAATTTCCGGGATAGTTTCTTTTAAATTTTAATAAGGGAATGTAAAAGTCTAGTAGCTGTCAAACTTGTGCTCCTTATCCATTGTATGTGTGCACTGTTATGATCATCTTACCATACACATAACATATTTATAGATAAAAATAGTTAATAAATTTCGTCTTGCCCTTCACATGTGTTTCAGTGCCATTTCACTAATTGCGCGATATAGTATCTAATATAGTGGGTATAACGAGTATCATTATATAGTGTGTTGCCGGGCTAACGTCATTTACGGCACAAAACGAACAAAAGTCACCCGAAGGGAGCTAGGTTGTTACTTTACTGAAACTTGAATACATAAAACCCCTTAAGGGAATCTCAAATCGGATGAACGCTTACTTTAACGTCACACTTCCCCAAACGCGATGATATTTGGACTTGCATAAAATTATCCCCGCGCAACAGTCGGAACAAAAGAAGGGTTCGCGTAAACGATATTTTGGGGTAGATAATTAGTTCGAAAAATATTATTGCCTTCTTAAGTCATCTACACTAAACCTCTTTAGAATTCGGGACAGGGTAAAATCAAACACTTTTTCAGATTGATATGTCAACTAGCCTTTCGTCTACAGAAATCTACCTTTGTTGATTTTCAATTAGCCTGCTTCCTGCTGCTGGACAATAAATAATAACAATCTTATTTGGAAACCATCTAAATGTAATTATATCTATCCAATTCTGGAGGACTTAATTGTAAAAACACAAGCAAACGATGCCTGAAAGAAGCTAATGATCTGCATGAAATGAGTGCACAGAACACCACAGGAAAAATTGAACTTAAAGTAAATACTCGAAACACTTACGTATAGTATCAAAGCGAACGCAGTTATCTAGAAAAGTGGATGAGGGACGAAGGAATTTGCCACGACATTTACTCGTCGTTTTTCGTAATTATTTGGATAGGGAGACTCAGAATCAATCCGATTTTTTGACGATATTGAAGACTTACTTCACGATAAAGACGGTTGAATAAACCCTCATAAATAAGTAAACAGGATCAGTTGGGCTCGAGATATCGACGAATAAATGAAATACCACAAATAACACTAAGTGGTGACCTCGACGTGATACTAGTTGTATTCACTATATTAGATAATATGTCGTTCAGGTAGTGGAACGACATATATTATGTGTATGGTAATATGGTCATAACGGTACTTAGATAAAATTAACTTAATGCCTGGAAAAACTACTTAAAAGTCACGAAAATTTGAGATATTAATTTGGAATTGTCCGTTGTCCGGCACAAAAGAGTGGACAATTTGAATACTTAATTTAATTATACCGTTTTCCCTCCGTTACGAATTTTTCGTATGTTGAAAAGCTTACCGTTAATTTTAAATGCGATTTTTTTTAAATCATAACCATCGTATAGGTTTAGTTATCAAATATATATTTTTTCTTCAGTTAAACTATTTGTACTCGTATACCTATAGCAGTTTCCAATTTAAAAAGTAAAATTTTACGTCATTACTAAAAAGCAGATTAATGAGAGATGATATTCAGTGTAATATAATTGTATGTATGTATTATCTGTAACCTCATTTACATTGCGGTGTAGAGGATGGTGCTTTATGCACTGACATCTGGCGGTACAATGTTCAACTTGCCCCGGATTCGGGATACAGAATAGAATTGTACGAGTACTTTCAACATGCAATCAAATTATACTCGACGACTGATAGAAAAGTACTAGATATTTGATATTGTTATTTTTTTATCTGTATCTAGTTCATCTTATGCAAATCGGCGCTTGGATTTGCTTGTAATTAGTTTACAGAATCTTAGCTTTTCTCACATGATTCTATTGTTCGCATAACAAGAAGAGAGCTTAGCGTTGCCGGCGCACTCGACGTAAACTTATCAAGAAATGAGCGCTAAGTCCAGGGACATCATAATCACATCTTCAACTTTGAAAACTGATAATACTCAGATGCAACCGTCGATTTGCATGAGATGGGCTACATGTGGGCTACTTCTACTTTTACATGAAATACCTTTTTTACTTATCCTGATGTATTACTGTGGCAACTGTAAAGTTGATATACATTTCGTTGAAAGGGTTCTTTATGTAATATACCCAAACATAGCCCAACTCTAAGCAGGAGAGTGACTATCACCTTGCTATTTTTATCAGAATCGCGAGCCAAAAAGGAAAAATCTTTCGTCTGCTATTTTTCTAGTAAATTTAAAAAGAGAAAGACAATTTTTAGGTAAAATGCGATACTATTATCCAACTTTCGAATAAAGTTTCGCCATTAGTGCACCAGTACTACTGGTACTATGAAGAGAGTTTCACATTTAAAAATATTATAATCACCAGTAAATATCATTTTCGAATATGAAATATTTAAGATACAATTATATAATTATTCTCTATAAGAGAATAAAAACTAGCTAAATTATTAAAACACTAACAAATGTGCTACCAACAGTAAACACAATGAAAGACTCAGCCTTGAAGTAAAGGTTCAGGCTAGATGGAGGTATCGGAGGGCCAAGTAGCTGAAGTGGAGACGGCGTGGCGTGCGGTTCTTTTTCTATATATAGTAAGGGGCAAAAGTGCATTTCAAATTTTTATGGGCGCTAAAGAGTCTTTTGTACAACGATAAGTCCACTAGCTTACAAGAACTTCTAAACTCGTTAAAGTACATTGCGTATCTAATTCGCTACAACCTGAAACAGACTTCAAAAGCCATCAATACATAAATAGCTCGCATTAGCTATACACAAAATCATGGTGGACATGAACAAGGTTTCCATTAACTAACGCCAATCCATAGAATGCAGGTTATACCAATTCAATGTCAAAATGGCCGGAAGATTCAAGCTTAGGGGAACTAGAACAATATATAATTATCTTTTATCTTGTACGAGACTCTGACACTCACTTGATCAAACAAACAATCAACGCGCAAAGAAAAACAAAAACTGCCGCACAAGTGCAATGACATCTCTAAACAATTGCATGCGTGATCTAGTAACTCTTGACAAGGGATCGATAAACCACGATCGAAGGCCTGAAGGCCATTCTGCACGAGTCCGGCGATCTCAGTGACTGTACAAAGTTGAGCTTTTCGGACAGGGCGACCAAAATCCACAAAATGAAACGAGGCTATTAAACGCAACAAATGGTTAGAAAAATATTCTTGATCGGTAATCAAAACTACAGCAATTCAAAAATGAATCTTCAAATTCAAGTCTTAATCTCTCTAGTTAGTAGTTAGACGGACAACTCGTTTAATTATGCCGCTGACTCTAACTTTGTATGGTTTTGTTAATTTTTAATTATTTCAAAATAAAAATAAATATTTCTCCTTAATTAAATGCCTGTAGAACCCAAAAATCGATTGAAACGACTTCCGCGAACAGAAAAATTCAATGCATTGAAATCTCGTATTATGTTTAATACCGAGCGTTTCGCTTAAGCTGCGAACATAGGGAAATAGCATGGGAAATCGTATATATTGTAACAAACCGCAAAAATTTTGCGCTTATAATAAACCCCATAAGATTTTAATTAAACTAAATTGTAAAGCAGACAGTGATACATAGTAGTAATCAAAATTCATATTATCAGAACCCAAAAGGTTAAAATGTAACAATCACAAAGTATTGAATTGCATCCGGCACCAGAAGGAAGTTAAAGAAATTCGATCTTAATTTGCTAGCAAAAGATTTCAAAGAAGCAAGCTGGAAACAACAAACTTGCAAATTATGTGGTGAGAAACGTCGACGCAGTTTTTTGCAGGCGAATCGAAAACAGCAATTTTGCAAAACGACCAAACGCGAAACTCCGACGGCGTTGAGGATTTTGAAAGTTTTTTGGAGAAACGCGCGACCAGCGGCGGGCAGTTCTTCCAGGGATGTGAAGCCGCTAATTAATCACAGGTGTGTGTGGCACCTCGCGTGAAAAACTAACTAACCGATAGAGAAGGGGGCCCAGAGATTTCCAAAATTCAGCATATCATTTTCGTTTCCTTAATATATCCGCGGCTACGTGTACAATATAAAATTCATCATTCTGCAATCTGTTGGTACGGGTTTACAGGTCATAAACTATGGTTTTTATTAACAAAATTAATAGAGGGGTTGCTCTATGTATATCTCCCTTCCATGGAGTAATTATGTTATGAATTAAGGGTAACAGGTTAATCATTCTTATGAAGCTTAATACATAAATAGACCGTAAGAAAGTGGGGTTAAAGTAACTGTAATTGTACATAATTTTGATTTCTTTTTATAGACATCTTTTTAACTTTCTTAGGTGTTTTATTGCCTATAAAACCAGTAGCTCGAGGACTATATGCTATAAATCGTGGCAGCGGTTTAAACTACCCTTATAAGAACCCCTAACTTGATTTTTTGACCTTTAAGTGTTTCAAAACTTAAATTTTTGTTGTTGTTTTTTTATTTAAACACCTAACCAACATCTGCTAACTATATGCTATAAATGGTAGCAGCGAACAGCAAAAAAACCTTTAAAATAGCCCATAACGTATATATGTAGATCCTGCTTGCCGCTTGAATTCATAGGATTGATAGTGGTATCAACCGAAAGAGAAAAAAAAATGCACTTAATTAGATACTACTTTACTTGACTTTGTTGCTCGTATGTATAATCGATAACCTCGTTTTACCTTGCGGTGTAGAGGCTGGTGCTTTATGTGCTTGCATCTGGCGGTACAATGCTCAACTTGCTCCGGATTCGGGATACAAATTTGGAGCGCGCCCTTTGTGCTTGCACAGCAACCATTGTGTGAGGTGTGTGTGTTATGTTGACCTTGTTACTCTACTTTATAGGTCTGTGGTTCTGAGTAGAGCACAGTTAATTTGGTACCGTGAATGGTCTCACCAAGCTCGGTTCAAATCGCAAGGCTGCGGAAAATTCCGGCCCTCGCGGAATTCGAACCGAGGACTTACTTAATGCAAGGCAAGGGCTTACCCATCTGCGCTACTCGGCTTGTTGCTTGTTTAAGATAGAAATAGCTTCAAACCTGTAATCAATATTTTCAATTTTATTCACAATAAACAGACCAGCCATAATCAAATTTGTTTATGCCAAAATAAACGTTATTTTCTGTCAGTTATCAATTCACGTATTTAACTAATTACTATGAATAATAATGTTGAATATTCTAGCTGGTCTGTTTTTTGTGAATAAAATGCAAAAAATTTATTACAGTTTTTAAGCTATTTCTATCTTAAGCCACAAATTTAAGTAAAGTAGTATCAATTCTATCAATTTAAGCCACAAACAGGAATCTGCATATATATGCTATTTCCCTATGTTCGCACCTTAAGTGAAACACTCGGTATGAATTAAAATAAGAATCCTGACAGTTGTTATGGAAATCCTAAAAAAATCATATCAGGATAGTTTTTCAGTACCTACTAAACTATTTCTCTTAAATTCTGTAAAATTCAACAACAACATTTTTGAAAACTTAGTAATATGTAGGACATTGCTTCTTCTTAATTTAGAATTATAGAACTCTTATAGAATACACGTTATTGCCATAACTATAGGAATTTCATTATTATTATTGTTAGTATTATCAATAATTATAAAGCACTGTAATTAAATTTAATACACTATTCCGAAGCAGTGACCCTGGTTGAGGCTAAAGAATATTTTACAATGCTCAATCAGCAAATAAATAAAAACTATCCAAAGTGGAAGCTACACAAATACATTAGTGAAAGATAATGATGGATAACCAAATACAACTACCTTCTACATCGTTATGAAACATCTTTCAAACTCTCAAAATTTCTCTTAAATTGGAGTTTCTCGTCAAATACTTTTTTGGTGTCAATAACCAAAGCACAATAAAATAAATAATAATAATGAATAGCACTATAAGTTTATTGTGCGTTGTGCTGTGCGGCTTTGAATAGAAAGTTGCATAATAACAGTTTTAAGGAACTGAAATAATTGAATCACGTTCCGTTTTTAAAATAATTTAATGCTGGTATGTACAGTAGAGCTCGCCTTGCAGGAAGTGCATTAGTGCAAACAGTATTGTAACAGGTTAACGGAGACTGTCAGATGACATAATGACATAATTTAACACTAATTTCACTGATCAGAGATTGTGAGTACGTAACACAAAATTTTCCTTTTTGAAGCCAACGGTAGAAGTGCAATCGACTATTTAATAAAGTTTCAGATATATAACAAGAAGCTGAACTTACAGAAAATTTGTAAGTCAGGTAGTTATAGCCTTCACTGTATAATTTTACACGGAACGTTTATGATTCAACTAATATACTCCTATTTTAAAAGTAAATTTACACTTACACTAAGTTTACACTTTACGCCTCTGTATGTTCGCATGTATAATATTTACGATTACGTGCAATAATAATGCACAATTTAAACTACATTTATTATATAACATAACGGCACATGTTGATATTGCGAAACGGATTACTAAACCTGAACGAAAATATCAAAAAACGATACCTAGTTGCAACCAGTCATAAGCAAATTATTTAAGTGTGGTACTTACGTGAGGCATTATCATGCAGCTAATAATGAGATAAAGATGTGTCTCGATTCAGTAATGCATAGTAATTCGAGAATAATGCCGTTATTATTATGTATACAAAAACGAATAGGTCATTTTATGAGCTTATATGTTATATATACCACAATTATTGTCATTGTCTTATTCTTACGAATGCTCATTATAGCACCGCAGGTTATTCTCTGCCAGGTGTAATAACATTTGCGTACGGTGATGTTAACCTTGACCTTGGCCATTCATGCTGCAACCAAGTGACCTACAAAAAGAGAGAACAGGATGATGATTGAATTTTCAAATCTATATTTATCTATTGTAAAATTTATATTTCAGGTAAACCACCCTAAAAGTAGTCAGTAAGATGGCTACTCAAGTTTTTCCCGAAAATTATAGTTTCAAAAATAACACCGCTACGATAATTTGAGTTGTTTTAATACGTATCATACTAACAAGTTGATATGGATATATTAAATAACTTCGGGACAACCTTCTGTAGTATTGCTTTCGATCTCGACCATTTTTATAAATTTACAATTTTTGTGATGACAGTAACCGCTTCGGTGTTACATGAAAGTCGAGTATGTCACGCTGCATGGATGTAAACATGATAACTTGAAAACGACACAACCTTTAAAGCTAATTTTCTCACCACTTTGTGTGGAATATTAATGCAAACAAGCTTTTATTTGTATGTGCTTGTCCGATTTGTATTCAGATTACCGGTAAAAAGAGCTAAGCGGTTGCTAAGTACCCCGTCAGAATGGCGAAGCGGTATACCACGGAAGCACCAAGCCTGAGGTCGAGAGTTCGTATTTTGGTCATTTTAAGATTTTTAAAAAGTTATAGAAAGATGTAACGTTTGCCCTGAAAGGAATTATTTTCTAAGCAACATTAAACTCTGTAAAAATTGTTTCGGCGCTTGGACTTTTGAACTTATAAAACTTCGAAGCGCATCAATAACCTAATAAGCGAATGTTGACCGCTATGAGCCGATTTACGAAAATCAGGGAAAACGACACTTTGGCGCATCTACCACAAGACCGCTACGTGAAGATAACGCAAAAGGAAGGATCCTCGGACAAAAACAAGGAAATTCCCCAAGAGGCGAGAGAATTTAAGTTACACTTCACTATCCTCTCATCCCTCCTGAACAGTTCTGGCATCAGAGCTAATAGTTCCACTGTCCGATATCGGCTTTGGTCCTTCAAGGCAGAGAAACGCCAGCATCCCGAACCATTAATTCGCGTCGACTACCCTACCTAAGTATGTACCTCTACTGACTGCGAACGATAAAAGCGAAGTGTACGAGATCACGTATGAAAACGAAAGTTGAAAATTGTAGAGCGATTATAACCTCACATCACCTGTCATATATGTAAGAAGTTCCGGAACGGTCTTCCATCGTCCGCAGTCTTCCGAGCCACCACATCATACCGTTATTAGTAGGTAACCCACTAGTTGCGATTTCACCTTCTAAGACATAGACTATTATAAATTCTTGCTAATTTATCCACCCACAACAAGCTAACGTTTGTCAAAGTTGCAATCATCGTGCCAACCACTCCCCGAATATTGAATTATTATTGCACCTACAAAATACACTTTTATCTTTACTCAGTAATTAAGAGTAGAATAGATGATTTATGGCTTACGTACGTTTGTTGTTAATTTTGGGTAAAGGCTAGTTCCATACTATCTACTATTTGAGCTACTTGATGGCATGCACTACAAGCAAACATTGATTCTCCCTTTACAATAACTAATTGCATAATGGTTTTTCTCATCCAGGAAGGGCGCTGCAAAGACGGTTCCCGTATTCTTTGCAAATTCTCTTTAGCCGAAATCGTTTAACATATGGCCCAATCATTTTACTAAAATGATATTATAAAGGCAACACTGCATTGAAAGCACCATTTCAACAAATTACCAAGATGTTATTGCATTGGGGCCACAAATTTTTAAGTTAACTACATTTAACGCCTTCAGGATTTGATAGAGAGGAAAAATCAAACATTTCTTCTAGGTGATGTATGAAGCAGTCCTTCGTCAACGGGAATCTACCTTTGGTGATTTTCAACACGCCACTGCTAACTGCTGTGCATTAAATAAAACAATGTACAATAAAGAATAATGATAATTTTAACGAGCTATCTATTGGATAACTTCAACGAGCAAAAATACATGTACACGAAAATTTTAGCCCTGACTTCTATAGGACGTCATCATGTATACAATCTATCTAAAGCAATTTTATCACATCAATGCCAGAGTATCTAATTATTAAAAGGCAAACACTAAACTTCTTAAATTAGGGTGCAAGGCGTCGCTGGAAGAGCTTATCGTAGAGAATATGTTTGGAACACTCCGTAGCTAAATTAATTTTCCGCGGCACTACATGCAATTCAAGCAATACATCTACCTTGAGCTGTTGGCAGTGCGTTCCTGGTTAACTGCAAAGATTACCCTTGCTGCGTGCGATGTTGTTTACACAGCTCGGCGATGGGTAGTTGAATCTGGCTTTTGAGGGTGTTGTCAGGCAAGGAGACTAATGCTGCGTGGACAGGATCAAAACCAAAATGTCTCAAAGCGGGCACGGGGTGAAGATTACTAGTTGCTATATCCACAAAAAATCTGATTTGAAAAGTAACTTATTGAATGGCATCTGTTACGAGGTTTATCTTTGTTATTCGTAATTATTAAGAAGCCTCAGGGTTGATCCGGTATTTAGCCACAATTTAGATTTACTTCACGATAATGGGGATTCCAATTTTTACGCAACTAAAGAATGCTATTCTGCCACGCAGTGCAACTTGCTCTCCCAAATACCTCGGATTCAGTTTTGAATGACCGGGAAGTGATTCCGTGTTTGCGATTGCGGAAGAATAGAATGCGAGCCCAAAATTCATTGGAAGTTCAAGTCTTCACAATAAACTGCAGAACTTGGGTTGTCACGGATTCGCCTGGAATTAGCACACAACATAGATTTAACACCCCCGATTTTAGAAATTAGCTTTGTTTTAAGGTGCGTTCAGGTTTTATTTAATAGTTAATGTGTAAACTTTTGGAAATATTTTTAGATTAGTTTTTTGACGGCATAGCAATTGGAGCGTATTACCTATAAAATCTGTTGCAACAAATTTCAATCGTTCGCTACCATGGTGTAACGCCCCATTTAATTTATGCATTACTTTTGTATTTCGCTTTTCGATACAGCCCGCAGCTCTAATTTTATTTTCCGAGTTTACCTCTACGGCAGGGCTTGCAAGAATTTGGTTTATCCGAAAAGCGCTCGACCTTCGATAAGAAGTACCTGAATAGGATGTTTGGCGAGTGGTCTTTTTCGATTCCAAACATTTATCGACTGCAGCTGTGCTCGCTAATTTCCTGATATTTAAGCTTGTTCCTACTTCTTGTCCCTGTTGTTTGCTTTTCTCATAGGCGTATGGCTATCACGACGTGAGTTTTGGTTTTGTTGTGCAGTCTGGCGGCGGCATGCAATTTTTCCGATTGCGGCAGCTCGCTTGTATCCGCGTCGACGCCTCTAACTAACACTTACAATGCAGAGGCTTGCAGATACCTTTCCAGCGATTGATTTTGAGGGCAATCTCAACACATTACTGTACATACATGCACTAATTTGGTACCTGTTCTACCAATGTCCTTGGGGCACGTGGTACCTGTGATTTTCAATTTTTTAAATTATATTTTATGCGATCAAAGGAAGCTGCGATTCGAAACTAGCCGGATGATTGCATTGCATCCGGATTTAATCATTGTTACTAATTACTTATTTTGTGATGCAATATATCTGATGAGGTTGGCTCCATTTACCATATTTTGGTTGACTGCTATTAAACAACAAGCGCTGCCTGCATGATTTTGTTCTTTGACCATTCCAGGCTAACGAGCTAATTGTAATCGTTGTTATTTTGTTACAACCCTTCTTTAACCTGTGCGTTATGGTATGAATACAAAAGATTCTAAAAGTAGGTGAGATATAATTTATTAGCTAGATTTAGTTTATGTTGTGTTTAACGACAGGCCCCCAAAATTTTATAACCTTAAGGATCGCTGCCTAGTTCTTATCCACATCATAATTCCGCAGAGAGTTAGAGTTAGCTAGGACTGTGCTCACCCCTTGTTTAAGGGTGGTACAATGGAAACTGGCAAGTTGGATATAAAAGAGGTCAGTTTTCGCTGACTCGAGGTTAAAAAATGTACTCAAGCACGTTGCATGCTTTGAGTTTTCTTTTTTGATTGCTTTTTTACAAACCTTGGCCTCAATGCGAGCAAGAGCCTTACTCGCCGCTGTTATCAGCAATTTTCGCTTATTTTCTTTGTTTGGAAACGATCAATGTTAATAAAAGTTGACTTTTTAGGTCTGTACACGGAATCTATCGCCGGTTTGTGTTGTTTTGGTATACCATATTTTATCAAGACTTCTGTTTCTTGGTGTTTTCTTTTTCCCCGTCTTTACGCCTGCCCCGCGAATAGTAACGATATTCATCCGCAAGCCAGGTTTTAGACCTTATCATCTAATTTGTCGCCTATGCGTGAGGATTCGATATATTTACCATCTTGCATCAAGCGTTTTTACAAGAGTTATTCCTCTCCTTCCCACGTCTGCTCGCGCAGCGTAGACGGGGGCTCGTCTTAAAAGATACCGCCCACAAGTACTGCCCTGCCAAAATCCTCCACCATTCTAGAGCTCTACTGCTCTCTTTTGATTTCAGATGCCCCTAAGAAAACTGCAACTCCAATAGCGTTGGAAGATTTCTTGAACAAAATTCCTGAACTCTTAGTTTCTATCATCTTTGTTTTCAATAATGACACAGCAAAAACTAGCTCTCCATGCGCAGACTTTTCCGATAAACTGAAAGCTCTCTTTCACCAGCTCAGCCGTTCAATAAGGATTTCGTCTGAGTCCAGCCTAGCATCGCTCCTCTTCTTCCTACGTTCTCCTGCATGTTGAACAACACCTGGCGTTGCATGGGCATTGACCAGGAAAATAAGTTGTTTCGCATCATCACCAGATCCGTCCTGGATATAATTCTCTCTAGCAGGCTGAAAATGTTTCGCCATTCTTACCCCGCAGGGCCGTCTAATCCAGCTAGTCTCAACCAATGTTGCCTTAAATTTGATCATTTAACTTCCAGCGGTCAAGAGAAGAAGTGCGTTTGTAGAGTCTGAAGTAGAGACTACGTCGTCTTATCCGCTGCAACTGTCGACTCCACTGTCCCTCTAAAGACTGATGCCTCTTTCTTGAGGATTCCTCCAATGCCGATAACCCCTTCGTGCAAAAGATCATCCGGTTCTTTATGAGCGTCTTTGTTAACTTATTTAGCAGGTTTTGAAGCCTTTAATCTTACAATCCTTTGGTTTGCAGTTCGGAGCTTCCTCTGCTAGCAACTGGCGCCACGTGCCCTTGGTGTAAGAAAACTGTTCTTCACCTTTAGTTTTCACTTGGATTTTGATTAAGGATCTATACTTTGCGACGATCAACACTAGCGGATGGACCAGGAAGCGGCCCCTCATCAAGAACCTCGACGTCCTTTCCACCTCAGAAAGAAGAAGAGGTTTCTTCCAGCCATCCTTCTCAGCGACGTGTAGGATTTATTCTAAAAGTTCCAGGACACCATCGCCGACGTTCCCCTCAATATCCGATAACATCACTGCTTTTATAATTTTAAGCATTTATTATATTATTTTATGATGTAAATTTATACATCTTATATCTTAAGTTAATAAAACGACGTCTATTTGTTTTAATTATAAATTTATTATGTACAAGGCCAAAGAGGGATAGAATTCTAAACGACAGTAGGTTAGGTTTATTAATAATTTATTATACCATAAATTGAATTGAATAACGCTTTTGTGAACTGTTTGTAAATTTTGTAAACATAATATCGTTTATTCTGTATAATTTTAAAATAATAGAGAACCGTCAATACAGTTGGTGTTTTATTGCTTACCTACGATGTTAAAGAATATAGGCGGATAATTGAACACAAGCTAAGCTAGGCTATGTGATTAGCATATGTTCTCCAAGTGTTGCATGCAACAGTGCCAACATAAGGTTCCTGTTCCAAGGTTGTGTTTCTAGTGGAGTCGTCATCGCATAAAAAGCAGAAAATAGAAGCGTATTAAGGTAAGAGGATTTTCTTAATGGTTGCATTATTACGTCTCTTATACTTGTATCTTCATCTGCTGCTTTTTTTCCTTCATCTTTCTTAGTTCTGCTTTTATTTCTTCAGTAGTTAGCTAGGCATCGCCTCTGAATTAACGATTATTAACTTTGGTATATTTTGTTTTTCATGTCCGCTTGTCTAACGCTTTGCGTTCTTCAATTACTTCTATTATTTTATTTCCATATGTTTCACTATTTCGTTGTACCGTTGGTATCTTGAATTGTCTTTATTCGTTTTTCCCTTTGTGTAAGATTTTCTTTGATAACCTTCACATTTACATTGTTCTGCATTGCTGTCTTAATTATTTCTTCTTTATGGTTTTTCGTATCTATGTGTATTTTTCTACTTATACTTCTATATTCATTGCCGTTCGTTTTATCATTTTCCGCCAGCTGTCTTCTAGGGTCTATATGTTTTTTAGTGTCTACTCAATTTTTTTCTCTCGTTCTGACTCTCTTTGCTTTGCTACTTTATTTCTAGCTCTTAGTAAGCTTTACGTTATTATTCTATTTCCTTTATGTGTCGTATCTTCTTTCAGGGTACTGGGGAGACATCTTTCAATTTCCTTCCGATATTCTTGCCTTACTATTTTAAATTTTCACGTGTCTTATTTTACTGGCTTTATTTCCTGTAAGTTTTTGACGTTGTATTTTCACATTAATCACTATTCTTTCCCCGAACAACCTATGGTCACTGTTAGTAATGAATTTATTTACTACTGCTGCATATTGTATAATGTATTTATGTGTGGAAATAATATACCTAATCTATCTTGTTTTTTGTTCTTCCATCGGAGCTTAATGACGCCCATGACGACATATACCTTAGTTTAGGTTGTCCCAGCAACTATAGCTGTGTCATGTATTGTTTCGGGTTCTTATGTCATAGGGTTCAACCCACATTTTTTGCCCAGCGTGCCACTGAAGTATCGTATAATCAGCTGGAATCTGCTATTCCCTTTATCTAAACACTTAATTCTTCATAAAACTGAAGTATTTCATCATCTAAATAGTTTCTTGTTGGCGTATGCACTTCTATTTCTATTGAGCATGATTTTGGCAAGTGTCCCGAGTGGTGTAGCTTGAACAAGCGTCCACGTTCGATCAGCAGAGTTAAGCAACGCTGTCTCTGGTCAGAACTTGGATGGGAGTTCCACGGTTGCATCTCTCGGCGCCTCGTGGTACGGCTATCACGGAAAAAAGTTGGTCCCGGCGGTCATAAGAACATCATGACAGTCGTTAGTGGGGTTGGAAGTCCTCATAACTGCACAGCGACGCCTATAATTGGCCTAACGGCTGTTGGCTGAGTGCGAATTAAATAAATAAATAAATAAATAAATAAAGATATAGCGTTCCCCCTTTTTTTCTAATTTTGCATAATCCGACTACATCCCATTTGATCTTTGCTAGTTCTTTTTCTAATTTTGCTAACCTGTCATCTGTTGAAAATGATTTTACGTTATATGTTACTATATACAAAATCATTTGGTAATTTGTTTTGCTCCGGATATTCTTAGTACCCTCTTCTCAGATTCTCTTTTCCGTTGCCTTGGAAAATAATTACCGAGCTGCCGGGGAGTGAGGACCATTTATCAGTTTGGTTATTTATACTATTCATTTAAGGTGGGGCAGGGGGTTGTTCCATTGACCGATTGTCATACATTCGGATCGTACTCTGGATGAAAATTACGCCTCGCTTCAGCTTCCTTAAGTTATTACAGCGCATGTGCGGTTTTCTTCGCTTCTTAGGTTTGTATGAACCTCGGCGTTGCTTAAATTACTTGAGAAGGGAGCTTCACCGCATGCGTGTACATCTGTTCAGCTCCAGGCTACCTACACACACACAGCCGTAATTTTGATGTGCTACGTCAGTTGATATTTAAGACAAGGCTATTACTATTAAATTTTGAAGGTTTTCGATTCAAGGCTTATCATACAAATATTGCGACAAATATTTTTGAATAAAAGCGGTTCGGAAAATAATAATATTAAAATTTAGAGCCACCATGACACAATTGAGGATTTTCAGAATGCCCAACAAAATCAGAAGAACAATTTAAAGTTAATTGATACTTTTTTTAAAGGACTGCTTTGAATGCGTTTATTAAAAAACAAATATTAGCGTCATGTTTTATTATGCGACAGCAACTGTTTGGTTGCCTTTTTATTTCTGAAAATATTATTTTTGAATGCGGCACTGTCGAACAGAACATTCAAATCTTATAGCTGTGAAACGCATGTTTAAATGTTTTGGATTTACTGGGCAATAGGCAATATTTTTGTGATAACATGTTGATTTAAAAAAATAGTGTTTTTAAAAGCAACGTCATTGATGACGTATTTTGCGTTGTACAATTTTGATTTAAGGATAGGCTAATATTGCAACCATTTTAATGCTACATTTTTAGGACGACCTCCTTGCAAGATCTAGGAACGAGGCAACCTTTTAACTGATTTTTAATGTTATAGTTTTGTCTTTTGCTTATACGACAGCAACAGTTTTGCTATGACATTTTTATGTTGACATTATTGCAATATTTGACCACATTTTCGATTATAAAGTTTAAGAAAATAATGGTAGTAAATATGATATTATTTTCAAAGTTATCTATGGTACAACTTTGATATGAATTTTACTTCGGCACAATCAGCCGAAGTATTACTTTTGAGCTCAACTATTTTTACTAACTTAAATGAAGACAACAACCGCTTTGGCGTTGAAAGACATGTCAGAAAATTGAGCTTAGTGAAGGTGTCCTGCAGGATGGATGTAAACATGATATCTCGAGAGCAACATAATTTTGAACCGGATTTTGCATGTTACAGATTTGATTCACTTATTATACAACAGTAATAATTTTATTGCGACTTTTTTAGGGCGACATTCTTGAAAGATGTGACAATAATTTTATATATAAATCTTCACAAAATAATAACACTAAATGTGAGATTACGATTACAAAAACTTTTAAATGGATTTTTAATTTTGATTCGTGGCGTATATGACCGCAATAGTTTTGCTGTGACATTTTTAAGGCGATATTTTTGCAAGATGTGACAAATATTTTGTTTATAAAAAAACGATCTTCGCTTATGTCAGTTTTTATTATCTATTACGCGACAGTAACAATTTTATTGGGAAATTTTTAATTTGACATTGTGGTAAAATTAGACAATAATTTTGTTTGTAAAGTTCCATTAAATAATTGATGTGGGGTTACTATTGGTCAAGCTTAGTTAGTTAGTATCAGTTTTGGGGAGACTGATTTCAGGCAAGTAGGCCTTCATATGCCGTTTTTGCCAACCCCATGGATAAGCTCTACCATGCAGAGTACCAAGTACCTTAGTCCTACTTAGAATTTTGCCGAAACTAAGCAGTTCCAACCCTAGCAAGCGATCTTTTACATGCTACACATCGTAGTAACATGGGACCCACGGCTTTACATCACTTCCGAATGATGGAATTCTGTAGAGGTTTTCTTCCGCATTTTTTTGTTTTTCAAAACCTCACCGGGATCGGGGATTGGTCAAGCTTATCAGCGAGATAATTTTGAAAGAATTTTTTATGATATAGTTTTGATTAAAGGCTTTTACGACAGTAATAGTTTTACGACGATAATTAAACTGCGAAATTCTTGCAAGATGTGACAATTATTTCATTTATAAACTTTTACAGATTAATAATATTAAATGTGAAATTACGCCTGATCAAGTTTATCAGCGAACTAACTTTCTGAATGATAGTTTTGATTCAGAGCTTATACGACAGCAATAGTTGCTGTGACATATTAATGACAACATTCTTGCAAGATGTGAGAAAGATTTCGTTTATCTACGACAGTGTGTACAATTTGACTTTTAGTTGGCAGTTTTAAGTTTATAAAACGACTAATAATATGTTCCCATTAGTTCACGTCGTCAGTAGCAACGTGTTTAAAATGATTTCATTAGACACGTCGTCAGTTGTAACGTCTTTTAAAATTCTTAAGCACAGAAAATTACGACCGCTTGCTGGCAATCCTAAGTTACATTTAATTTTTATATCTTTACCGTGTTTTCTAAATTATAACGTAAATAAAATATTGTACGATACACACGCGTAAAGCATCTTTAGTCACTCGGGGGGTTAAAACGCTCGCTCACTCGCGTTTTAACTCTGCCCCACTCATTACTAAAAGACTATCTTTACGCACTTGTATCATAAATGACTATTATTCACAGACAATATTAAATGCTTGTGTACCATTAATAACGTTTATCACCGCAATAACTAACGAAAGGGATCTTTGCAGGTGTTATTTTAATTCACTTATTATATGGCAGTAAAGATTTTGTTGCGACATTGTCGAAAGATGTGACAATAATTTCGTTTAATAAGCTTACCAGACTGATAATAAATGTGAGATTACAAATGATCAATCTTACCAACGAGATAATTTTGAAATTGATTTTTGAATGATATAGATGCGATTTAGAAATAGAGCGTATACGACAGCAATAGTTTTGCTGCAACAATTCACCGGTGACATTTCTAGAAGATGTGAGAATCATTTTGTTTACAGACATTTACAAAATAATAACTTTAAATGTAAAATTACTATTGATAAAGCTAATTAGCGAAATATCTTTAGAACTGATTTTGAAGGTTTACAGTTTTTATAGAGGGTCTATTTGACAGCAATAGTTTTGCTGAGACTTATTACGTCGACATTTTTACAGTCGCTTCATTTATAAAGCTTCACAAAATAATAACACTATATGTGAGATTATTATTGATGAGCTTTTATCAGCGAGATAAATTTGATGTAGATTTTTAAATGGTACAGTTTTTATTCAGATATTCCCCCGACAAAAATACAATGTATAGACCAGCGTGAAAACATGGAAATTAAAAACAAAAAAGAAAATCAAATTAATGAAAAAAAATAACTATTGCTAATGGTTGATTTAATCTTTTGTTATTAGTTAACAAAAGTTTTGTGTAATTTTTGGCTCACTTTGGCAATTTTTTTTATTAGCATTGGGAAGCTGGGTTTGGCTTTTCAATGGAGCCATTAAGTTGCATACAATTCCCCTTTTAAATTTGAATGTTTCTATTTATACAACACCGATTTTGGGTCAACCATTTGGAGAGATTCTGCTACTTATTTCCGACTGCAAGTAAGAGGAAGTAAAATAATGCCATAACAGCTGTTACGTTTGGAAACATAACAATATAAAATGCCATTATCTGTAAATGGGAATATTTAAGCACCAGTTACGTAATAGCATACTTATATTAGTTATATGTGCTGAATAATTTTGCTGAAACTGTATGCTTTACTTAGGAATTACCATCACTTTTTCAACACATTGGTTTTTAAATGAATGCGTTAATTTTGTAAAGAATCTCGTAATATAATTTTTAACTAACAAAACCGCCTTAAATTTATTAACATTTATAATATTGTAATAATACAGAATATGGTTTCACCAAAAAACGCTTCTGATACCTTTTCTTTGTGTATTTGTACCACAAACTGCCCTTACAATTTGGAATATTATAGTGTACTTCCAACTGTTTTCTCTTTTATTTGAAAAATAAATAATAATGGTGAGGCACTAACACCCCATGAAGGAGCTTGGCCTGCAAGGCGGAAGGTTAGAGCTTCCGTATCCTCGCTCTCACACCCGGCTGTCGCTTGTCAAATTCATGACATGTGGTGATGTGGTGAGCACCACGCATTAGACAACCGCATTATTACCCCTTGTTCTTTCAAACGCAGGTTCCCAATTATTTAAAGCGACTGGGTAGGCCGCCCGCCAGGCATCGATCTGGGATTTGAACTCCAGACTTCCGCGCCGCAGTTCGATGCTCTAACCATCAGAGCCACGCTGGCGCTTTGAAAAATAAATATATCTGTAATAAATGTGTAACAACAGGAAGTAAGAGAGCCAAATACAGTTGTAAAAGGATTGGAGAAATCATGATACGAATGAGAATTAGAATTGAAGGAAACATAATGAAATAGTTATAGAATTTAGAAAAACCAAAGCAAATAGTGCCAAACAAGGGAAAAGTCGATATTAATAGAAATGAGAATATAAAAGAAGTACCAAGAAGAGGTTATTCGAAACCACTCCATGGAGATGAATAGAATATATGAGAAAAGCTAGGGCAAAACGTTATACTTAATGTTGTGTAATAAATTGGTACTAAATGGAGAATATTAATTTAAACTCATAGATAGGGAAACAATTTTGAAGAAAGAGAAGGACAGTAACTTTACTTTTTCTGCTAAAGCGAGGAGAAAAGATATACAACAAATATAAAGAAAATTGCGAATACAGTACTCAGTTCAAAAACCTAGAAATAGTTCTAGGAGTGATCAAATACAAGACGGTTTCACGAAAGTATATTTAGATGATTGTTACACTAGAAACACATCTTTAGGAAAGAATTGAATTGATGATATACTAAAAATACCACAAATGCAAATGATGACATACAGAAAAATAACAACTAAAACTTAGCTATAGGTTACCATAGATCAAAAGTTAATTAAAAAAATACAATTGTGAGTACGCTATAAAAATCTCTTGGAATAAGAACACTAGAGAAAATTTGAAATGTATTACAAGAGGTAAAAGATCACATGTGCAAAGCAAATACAAGAAGTAGAACACAACTGCAAGAATACATAATACGAGAAAGCTAAATGAAAGAACAATAAAAATAACCAGTAGAGAATATATTGCTGTGATATTCACTTGTACGTTAAACATAATGCAATTAAAGGCGATTAAGTAATTAACAACGTTTATTTGCCGAAGAATTTCCACAACACAAAACAGATTTCCTTGCCACAGGATTTATTGAATTATTGTTTATATGTAGTAAAATATAGGACATAAGTTAGTTTAAAAGCAAATTTTAGGAGATTCTTTTTATTAATGAGCATTTAACTCTAGTAATTTAAGATAAAAACAGGCAAATTGCACCACGCATAACATTCAATTCAAAATTCATGGCTTCTGAAAGAATTTGAGGGTATTTTTGGCAATACTAAGCTATAATATACTTATTACTTAGATTCTCATTTTTGTCACACAAAAGAGCCAGCAAGATGAATAGAGACACATATGCTAGTTTTAGAGAGCACAAATAATACGTTTAGATAATTTTCAGGGCGAAACAGTGTACGACGCAGTGCGAGTCAAAGTGTTTTATAAACACGTAATAATTACAAGTGAAGAAGTACATAAAACAAGTTTGGGCAATCACTGCACTTGGGGGCCGAATTCAGAGCTAGTTCCACCTTCGGTGGAATCTGATCGTTCGACAACTCAAGATTTTGGGCTATAACGGTGGACGTCGAGGCTGATAGCCAAAAAGCAGGTGTTGAGTGCCTACAAACATAGAAAATTAAGTATGGGACATATGAGAGCAACTAGTTCACTTACCGAGGAACTGCGACAAGTTATGTTATATGTAGTGGCCAACGGAAGCTGTAGCTCAGAGACACGTTGGAAGGAGGTATGCATGGACATCCTTGAGGTCATCTTGCACTATCAAATTGTTGGACTCCGTGATATCTAAAGCAAAGAATACAGGGTGTTGCAGCATCTAAAATGTTCACCCAAAACTGTGTGGAAAAAGTTACCTCTTGAAGATAACGTTTACCCAGGTGCAGCAAAGATGTAGTAACACTTTTCCGGCACTACCTCTGAGTTTTGACGTGAAGTAGAGCCCCGGTGCGGTGGTGCAAACAACAGTTGACACGACCCGGTTTCGGATCGATATAAAACTTAGTACACTTGTAGTTCGAAATAAGGTAAAAAAAGTGGTGCATTTAGTTTTAAGATTAGATTTAAGAATTATGCAATTAACATTGAAGCGTTTTTTCCATATTGCGATGTTATTTTGTTTATAAAAAATTCACGTATCGGTGAACAATTATTAAAATTGTTAAATTAAACCAATCACTGTGGATAGAATCATCTGTTTATACGAGGGTATCAGTACAACCCGCTCCGAAAAATTAAGAAACTTCTCCAATTAATTCGACGTGGAACTCTTTCCTGTTCCAAGTCCAAAATTTGGGGTTAAATGTAGGTGTTTTGTTTTTATGTAATTTTTTATAATATTTATGTGGTGTAACTGTCACGTGATAATAAACGTTTGTTAATTGTTCGTGCTGTTTGATATCGAAGTTTGATGGCTGGTGTGGTCTGTTTTGAAGCAACTTAAACAGCATTTCACAAAGATTTCGTTCTGAGACGAGGCTTTCAACGGCAAACATTTTATATGCTGGGGCAGCAACTGCATCCACCAGAGGCATGCGGTTTTAGTTTGGAGCAGGTCATCACCAGTTGCGCAGAGTGAAAAAAGGTTAGCGTATTCGCCATGTATAATGTTCTTATTTTAGTTCGCGAAATATTTCATTGTAATTGTCGAGATTTACAAACAAGTTGAAATACTGGCAATAATGGGAAGTAGAAAAGTCATAAAACAAAGATTTTTTATTTTCGATACTCATTTAAATAACAATAAGCTTCCATGAACTCACGAACTTAAATTGATGTTATGTGCAATATTTTCTCATAAAACTTGAGTTGCTTATATGCATAAAATAAGATTCTCATTAAAGTTGCTTACTTATGATTACTTCGCTGTGTGTGCTCATTAGCAAATCGTCCATTCATGCTTAAGGCATGTATAAAAAATTAATTCTGAAGAAGGAATATCTAGTAGGTGCAAGTCAATAATACATTTTCATATTTTAATAAAGTACACCTAGTACTTGCTAGTCATAGCAATATAGTTATAAGCGACAAATGTACTGAAGACAAAATGCGAAATATACAAGGAAGGAGAGAAGGTAGAGTAGATAAACAGAGTAAACTGTTACAAGAAAGATGAAGATGAGTATGAGACACAAAACGAGGTACTAAGTATTTATTTATCAATTAAGTATTCAGAAAGGAGTATTCTGAAATTGAAAAATGGTAAGCTGGCTGTATTGGAATAATGCTATCTTGATATTAATTTAGAGGAAAGGCGATAGAACTAACTTCAGAACTATAAATCCAATAATCTATTGTCACAGATGTATACGTTGTTCACAAAAAATATAAGCAAAATGCTCTACAATAAATTAGACCTCTGAATGTGACCCTCGCGGAACTTAAAAATTCTTTTGATGCTGTTAAAACCTCGACTATTTTAAGAGCTTTACAAAGCTGCAGAACCGATTGTAGATACACGAACTTAATATAAAGTATATCAGTATACAACATGCACAGTTTATTTAAATGCTATCACAAATCCAATAAAAATGGAAAAACGGGTAAGACAAGACTATTATGTACCCCCCAAAACTATTTACTTTTTGTTTTGAAGATGTTTTCAAATATTTAGATAGGAGGATAAATTCGTGAATATAGACAGCAAAAAACTCATGTACGGTTTGTCGATGACATGCTATTGATATCGGACAACTTATATGACTTTAAACTATGCTTACAGAATTACAAAACAAGTCAAACGAAATTGAACTCAAAATGAACGCAGAAAGAACGAAGATAATAAATAATGAAGAAATATACTAAAGCATGAGATACGTATAAAATATGTGATAATAGAAGAAGTTTTAAAATTAATAATCAAGTAGAAGATAGCAACAGAAGAGTTAAGTTAAGTTGGGCAGCTTTTAGTCGATAGAGAGATGTATGTAAAAGCAACATAGATCAGACGCAAAAGACGAAATTGTTTAATAAAGCCATTTTAACTGTTCTCTCATGCGCTGCACTTGAACCCTAACAAAGAAGTGTAAGTTAAATTTCAAGTAGTACACAGTGCAACAGAGAGGCCGATGTTAGGTATTGCATTGAGAAATTGAATAAACAATCGGTGACTAAAGCAAAGAACACAAGTACAGGATGTAATAGCTAGAGGTCGACCTCCACTGCGATGGTGGGATAACGTTAAGAAGATGGTAGATTACTGTTAGGTTATTTTTAATTCCCAGCACCTTTGTAGTAAGTGCTGTCTTGGTCGCGTAGTTTGGGCGAGTCCACATCTGTTCATACAGTATTTCTTGCAAGTAGCGTCTGCATATTTCTTGGAGTTCTTAGCTGTCGTTGAACTCGGCAAAGGGAGCGTGGAGATTATGTTTCGTGTAATCAACATTTGCATAGTTTCATAGGGAATTACATTTTTTCTGCCGTTAGACTCAGCGCCAGGGGAATTATCAAGGATGTAGATCGCAAAATTGTTTTTTCAATTGCCAGTTGGGTTTTATCATTCTAGCGAGCAAGTAACGCTTTCGACCCGCCCAAGCTGCCACAAGAGTCGAAATGAGGATTTCCGTAGGTGGTGACGGTGTTGTGATTCGTGACTGTAGTATTTTGCAAGCATCACATTATCGGCTGCAGTGCCACTCGATTTAATTCTGATTTATTAAGTTGTGCCATCCATATAGAATTTTTGTATCGCAACAAATTATGCATTTCCGCTATATTAAAATGTATTTAAATAACTTGCGTGCTGTATAAGTTTTGTAATTCGTGTAGTCAATTTACCGACAATTTTAAAATGCTTTTATTTTGGTTTATGTTACCGTCTGAAACTGTGTACTACTATAATTTACGATTTAGTCTCCTGCAGGAAATTTGAATGCATTTTGGCTGTCGTAAGTCAAAATTTTCATAGTTTGTATTTTTGTGACGTCACATAGGGAAAATGTTAAGTTGAAATTAGTTACTGCACCAGAATTTCGTGTAATTTGGTGTGTTTATTATAGTATTTTAAATATTATTGGGTGTTTCTGTTGTGTTCTGCTGTAAGGCAGACGTGCAAAATCTACTTTTTATAGCAAAATTATTATCTGAAAGTGACCAAAGTCCAGCTCATTATTTTTTCTGCGATTCCGCTGATGTTTCTTCAAGGTTAGAGACGTCGTAAACACCTGGAGTTTGATTTTGCCCATGTCCGAAACTCTGAAGAGGAGTAATCGTGGTTTTGAGTTTAATTATTCGTGACGCACTGACCCTAATTAATTCTGTACGTACCCCTACTTTAAAGTACTAAATATGCTTATTTTAGGTGCTTCAAACCTCCCTCGTCTCGACTAAAGACTAGCTAGAGTAAATCATTGTTGTTTTTATTTGTTTGAAGTACCGTTCTCGCCTGTAACAAAATGGCTGCAATAAGCACACAAGAGGGAAGAATGACATGTACTAGGAGAGACCTGTATTCGTAATAGATTGAAGCGGTTGAAATATATAATATTCCAGTTCAATTAACCAAGGTGCATGTCGAAATGTTGGTGGAAATGTACAAGAACACGTTCTCGCAAACTGATAAGCTAGTAAATAAGAATTGTGGGAGCGACCATAATAACAGAAAAATTGTTCATTTACAGAACACCTTGAATATACAAAAGACATCTCCAGAAAGGTAAAGCCGAAGATAATTACATCAAACATCAGAAGTGTAGTGAGCAACTTCTTTATGAATAAATGCGAATAAATGCCTATATTTCGGAAAGAAAGAATAACAAATCTGATGTAATGGGCAACAAAATAATTGAAGCAACAATAATAAAATGTAAATAGAGCTGGGCTGGACACACTTATAAACAATGCGTAAATATAACTAAACAAGCTTTAGATTATAGTGCTACTGCGAAAAAATGTGAAGAAAGACTAAAAATGGCATAGAAGAAAAGTGTAAATAAATAATTAGAAACATAAAATCTTACTTTGAATGAAGTAGAAGGGAGAGAAAGAAATTGAAGGAGTTGGTAGAGAAAATTGTACAGCTGTACAGATGTACAGCTACTTGAATTTTAGTTATTTTTCGTTAACTCTAAAAGCAATCGTGTCAATAATTCTTATATTGAAGGTGATACTTCTTCGACATATACAGTTGCAGAGTTGCATTTTGTATTTAAATCTGTCAAAATATTGATGAAATTATAACTAAAATTGATGACATAGTAAAAATGTTACTCTAATTATTGGCCAATGTCTTTCCAAATGCGCAGTAAACTATACTATTAAACAACTTTTATCATATTCATGTGTTTATTGAGAAATTACTAAAAAACTTATAATTATAATGTCCTAATTTTGAAGCACTTTGTAAAATGGTATGATAAAAAATATATTTTCATGTTTTCCTGGATTATTAACAAAAATAAAGAGAATCTCAATAGCGGAAATCCCTATAAGGCACATTTAAAAATAGTTCTAGTAACAGTAATAACCTCATATATTGCAGCTGACACACATCCACTTGGGTCCGTCACAGAAAGAAGTGATCGAGAATTACGTAAGACGTTACGTCACCTTTCACCGTGCACAATGGCTTGGTCCAGAGAAAGTGGATGTAATATGACATAACATCCGACTTGTGTAGCAAGTATCATTTTTATAATCGATTCTACGATTAGTAGGTCGCCAGGTCTCGCGTGGCGCATCTGAGCGAGAGCATTAATTTACCGTTGTTGGCAATACTTCATTACGCTAAGAGCTTCCTGTTGGCTGGCTGCAACGAGCTGTTAAATGTTATCATGAGCAAGAAAAACTGATGCGCACGCGATGCAATAAAATGAAGTGTAATTTGTTTTTTCTTTGCTGAAAAAATTATGTCGTTCAGACCTACATTTTCATTAAACTATTGTTCAGTAGGTATCTACAAAGGTACTATAATTTAAATAATTGGTGTTTGATTATAGTTTTCATACAGTTTTAATTTTGTTTTCTTCAGTATAATGTACAGGGTGCCATGGCGTCGCCAGATTTTGTTTGAGTGTGCCAGTATTGGGCATGGTGTTTTGAAGGTGGTCAAGCATTACTTAGGATTACTATTTGATTTAACTATGACATGAGTGTAATTAAATATATTATGGCTGATATTTAAGAATTCTCCTATTGTGCAGATTAAGAACAATAGGAAAACTACAAAAGAAATTACATACTAATAACAATCTTTTCTGATGCTACTTGACAAATACATTCACAACTTCTTCTAACGAAATATTTTTTGCTATTTGTCTTTTCCATATTTATTGTTGTTCAAGTAGATAGCTTTTCGTTAGGCATCGTATTAAATAATTTACCGAACTCCTTAAGCCATGCCTTAAGCATGACACGTCGGAATTTTCATTTTGTAATATATCACTAATTCCTTTATACCTCAAAGAAATATCATAAACCATCGGCCTTTTTTCGCCCCTTTAATTTTCCTTAGAAACATTATGCTAGAAAACTAAAAGCGTTTTCAACGTTCTTTTAATTGGTAAACAAAGGTGAATGTGACTTGTCCAACGTGTAAAACACATTTGCTTTAGTTTAACTGGTTTTTGTCTGGATAAATTTGTTTATGAAGTTTTCATAAATATAATGTGTATGCTGGAACCTGAACAAAAAACCTACAATTTTTGTAGCAAGGAAAATTGTCTTAGTTTTTTTTACCCATTTACTAACATGAATTGTATTTATGATTGAAACAATGTACATAAATTTCTTGGGGTGCCCCTTTTAAAATAACGTGTCCATACTCACGCAAGTCTATACTGCACTAATTAAACGTTTTCTTATAATATGACCAAACACAGATCCTGCATGAAATGCTTCTGTAGGCACAAAACCCAAAAATCGCTCGTATATTGTCCCACAATAATAATACCTAATATACGGGAGGCACAAGATCAGCAATTCATGTCACCAATGACGTAATTGGGAGCAATCAATATTATCATTGGAAAAGTACTCAAATAGGTTTTCAATAAATAATAGGTTTAAAATGAAAAATTCTCGATGAATGATTAAAAATGTAGCTTCGTATCTTCTGTAGATACTCGAATGGGCATACTAGGATTTGTAGTTTAAGCTCACCATATATTTACTATAGGAATATACGTAGACATTCGAGCATATTTCACTTCAGCAACAATAATTATTGCTGTTCCACCGGAATCAAAATTTTCAGATGAATAGCCACAACTTCATGGTACTCAAATTAACCATTCACCTCAAATACTATGAGCACAAGACGGTTCAAACGCGAGAATATTACACGAGGAAGTAACCAGGCTAGGTCTTTTCTTCAGTCCGTTATCGCTTCGCAATTCGTGCGAAAGGAAGACCCACATCAACCAGCTTCAGAAGCAGGTAAAGTAATCGAAAACCGCAGAACTGTCTACAAATTAGTTCTCTAGGTGTTCTACGAGGTGACATCGAAGTCCTGAAGGATAGATTTGCAGAGCGAGGCATTAAGAGGCCAAAAGTGGAATGCGATAAGTGAGTATTTGCGTAGAAATAATATCGTATCCTAGCATGACTAGATCAATTTCAGAAATTCCATACACCATTCCTTAAAGCTAAGCGAAAACCTCTATAATAGAAAAGAATCGTTTATCCACATGTAGCGCAAACTCCAGGAGATCACATGCACATCACAAAAGGCAATCTAATGCACCATCAGCCCCTCAAAATGGTCGCCGAAAATTATACTGACAATCTATTTTTCGGAAATCACAGAATCCGCTAGCTTAAAACATTTTCAAACTCTATACAGAAATGAAAACTGCTGCTAGGCAACTAAATATACACTAAGGAATAGCTGGAAACTCAAGATAATTTTTAAATAACTGACTTGGGGCTGGTTCTACAATGCAAGTATTGTAATAGTACCCTTGCTTAAAAAGGGTTTTAAATAAAATATAAAATTTATAATTAGAGCAAGGAATACTACACTTTATAAATTGTTAAGCTTTAATTAAGAATTGCCTGTCAAACTCAGGGCGAATTAAAAGAATGTAATATTTATTACCAAAAATAAATGATTTATTGCTCTTTCCTTATTTTATTTATTTGCAATAACTTAGGGCTTAGCTCCGGCGAACATGACACAATTCTTAACTCAGGGTTCTGTTCATAAAATAAGTAGAAACATTTATATGACAAATAATTTGTTGTATGACAATTACTTTTGGATATCGGGGCAAATGCACTGTTCCCAGCTGACAGTTAAATAACCTCTAAATTTAGTGCAGAAAACAAGATGATCTGTCAGTGCAAAAATAGCGTAAAATTGAATTTTAAATACCAAAATGGCAAGAGAATGCATCAGGTAAATACGATCAAATATAACGTAGCATTGGCTAACCTTGTTTTGTTTTAGGATGACGTCAAAACCCACCCTTGATTGCTTTTTGTTCAACTTCCGGCAAAACCTGCAAATTTCGCGTCAACGCGCACTTTTTAGGGACGCCAGCTAAATTATTGGGAAGTTTGATGGATCTGGGACTCTGGAAACACGTAGAACTTCTCGGGAAAGGTCTATTATTGACGAAACCCAGTTTTTTCAAGGCTGCAAGAACTCTTGTTGTGAAATTTTACCTTTTCTGAAGAGGTGCTCCGCTGTTGGTTGGCACACTGGAAGAACGCCACGGCAAATACTCGCTTTGACATGGATTGCTGGTCCTAATTCTTTTACCCAAGGATAGCTGTAGGTCTCCTCTCCATGTAGCACAAAAAGATCTGCCATCCAAATTCTTGAACTACCCCAAAATCGTCACTGAATGTTATTACTGTAAAGTACTGATTATCTTGCAATAAATAAAATATTTAATTTTGTGCACATTTTGAACTTATTCATTTAGTTACTTAGACAATCAGAATTGTTGTGGGCAATAAACCATTACAATATATACCTAGAATAGGCTATCCCAGGTTTAATTGTCATAGTTTCCTTGCTTACAGCAATCGTTTCGAGCTATTTTGGCTAATCTAGTGTGCCATTCACGTCTTCTTTTTCTCACCCATCGAACCACACCTTCTACTTTACATTTTTCTCTAATATACTTGTTCCTTTGTCTGTCCCACATTGTATACCCTGCGATTGTTTTTAAACTTTTCATCTCGGTTGTTCTGATTCGTCTTGTAGTTAAAGTGCTATCGGCTCTAGTTTCCGCTCCGTAAGTCATTACAGGTCTCACGCAAGTTTTGTATATTCTGGATTTGCATTCGATGGATAAGTGTTTGTTTCTTCAGATTACTTGTTTTAGATGTCCTGAAATAGTGGCTGCTTTGTTTACCTGTTGCCTTACTTCGTCTATGAGTTTTCCGGCGCTCGATTTGTTAGTGCCAAGGTAATTAAAAATTATTACCTCTTCAATTGGGATGTGGTTCCCTACTAGTTTACATCGTAGGGGTTCCTTTGACATGGTCATTGCTTTAGTTTTTCCTGTGGAAATTATCATGTTGTAATTCTCTGCGGTGGTTTGAAATATGTAAAGTAGTCGTTGAAAGTCGTCCTCCGACTCGGCTACCAGTACTGCGTCATCCGCATAGCACAGAACGTTGATGCAGTTATTGCCAAGTCTGTAGCCTATACTCCGTGTTTTTGCAGATTCTATGATCTTGTGATAGTGTTAAACAGGATAGACTAAGACTGTCTCCTTGTCGGATTTCCGTCTTTGTCTTTATTTCTGTTGTTAATATTTTGCCGACTCTTATTTTGGTAAGCGTATGATATGAAAATAAATCAAATATATGAAAATGACAAAGTAGACTATTTGCCAGAAATAACAAGGAACCTTAAGGTGGAAATAACTAAAAAACGAAGAATAATCTTTGAAAATTTTGGTAGCTTTCTCCATTTCGCCATTAACCCAAAGTGGTGGTACTGTCATGGAATTAAATGTAAGAATTGTCAAGGGCATTTAAAATGTGGGCAGCTTCTTAACAACACTTCGATCAAAGCAAGTGTCTTTAAAAACCAAAGTTCGTTTATATACTCCTGGCAGTGACTTACAGTGCCGAAACGGGATTCTTGAATGCAAGAGATAAGAAAAACTTCGAAGATGAGAAATAAAAATATTCCGGAGAATTTTTAGCGGTTCAAGGATAAGAAGCATGGAGAAGGACTAACGACAAGATAATGCAAATGTATGGTGATGCAGGAATAGTAGAAGTAATCATATCCCAAATAATAAGGTGGATTGGTCACATTCAAAGGCTTTCTTGTAAAAGGATACAAAAGTTACGCTGCATGCAGGACTTATAGGAGTAAGCAGATGAGGAACACTAAGAAAAAATGGATTACTGCGGTGGAAGACGATTTAAGGCAACTCAAAGTACAGAACTGGACGGAGTTTGCAAAGAACAGAAAACAATGGAGAGCTGTTATTTACAGGTCTTCTCAGAATTTTTTTTGCTCTCTACGGACGAGTCTTCACCACGCTTTATATTTTTTCTTTTGTCACAGCTGTCAAATGAACTTCACTTCATAAAATCGGATTAGCTAATTTTAAGTCTTTTCTTGCCCGCTCACATTTAAAAACTAGCCGTTTACAAATTCAGCGGCTCTCAAAACTGTTTCTAACATTTTTAACGCTTGTGACGTTAGCGCCGGCCGAAAATGGTATTTCTACACATTGTAATGTATGCAAACATCGCTAAACATCGCCACAATCAGGTATTTGCATCTAGTGGACGCAAGAAGGAAGATAAATTAAATTAAGCCTCGCGGTGCGCGAGTACACGATAGTCCGAGTTCCGAGCACCCCTCCTCAACCTCCAGCCAAAATAAAGAGGCCCAGCAAGGTATATAACGAAGCAACCCAGGCGGCTAAAGACACTTAATTCCTGAGAACACCAGTCCTCTGTAGAAATAAGCAAATTCTCGTTGGGGTTCACCGTGGCATATCGATTAGGTACCTGGAATTCTCTTATCCTCTCCATAAACTCAATTTTCCGTTGGGATTCACCGTGTCATACCAATTAGGTACATGCGGTGTAATTATTCCTTCCCTGAAACCGATTCCCAAATTCGCTCGCAAGGATTACAACGGACGAACCATACAGCATCCTATGAGGGCTACTAATAAAAATTAAGAGCTTAACTCACCTGCTAGGACGACGTTTTCCAGCATCCATCAACCTCCTGCAGTGCCCTTGTATAAAATTCGAGCTCCAATCGTTTTTATTTTATCTTCTAAAGCTTTAACTCTTGGAAATCTGCTGTCTGTGTTTTGCCTGTCTCCACTCTTTTACTTAGTTTGTCTCTAAGTTATTTTATTGATTGCGAGTTTGAATTTAGCACTTCCTCCAAGATTTTGTTCATTTCCTCCATGTCGGCTTCTTAATAATCTTCCTTGTTACAGGACATAACGACTTCTACGACATGTCACTTAAACGGTTACAGTCTAAATGGGTCGTTAGGACACGTTAATAATGAAAAGGCAAAGCTCGCCCAATTGCTCCTCAACTGTCCTGCAACAGGAAATTGACCGGCTAAAACTTAGTGGGGGGGGGGGGGGGGGGTCGATTTGTCATGACACAGCTTACTGGAAGTTGCTGTCACAAGTATTGTTCGTTGTGAACTAAAAGAAAATGGGGAAAGCGTTGCTTTGGTTCGGTGCCTGTGTGAGACGTCCCAATCTGCGTATTTTTGGACCTACTTTTGCTGGTTTCCTTGCATTTACCGAGATACTGCAAAATCAACATACACCAAAGGAACGAATAACATAGATACACAAATAAAAGGCAATACAATTAGAATAAAATTGAATCTATTGAAACTAAATATTCAGGTAAATGTTGACATAAATGATAAAATAAGGGAGCTAGTAGGCTTAATTAATTGATAATAAATAAATTGAGTCACAAAAAGGATCGACTCACTGGATTAAAATCGACAGCGGTAAACAGCCTACCAAACTAAATAATTAATCAAACAATGCGGCTAAAAATAGTTGCCGCTACTTTAAATTTGAATCACTCATTACAGTTCTAATTGTAGCTAGCGCAATCAGCAAAGTGCGTCGCACACAGTTTACAAAAACGTTTCACTTAGAAATGTTTAAAGCACACAATAAAAATTAGTTCATAATACCTGTTTTAATGTTCGGCAATGCGTTTTTTGCAGCATGTTAGGACAATTTCCTGAAGCTTAAACTTTCCGTATTTTGAGCCCAAATATTAGCATATTTAAATTCAGAGTCATGAGTTTAGTGATATAATGAAACCTTTATTCTGCACGAACCTGATTTCCACTTATTTCATATGCTAACGCATAGCAGTTCATTTGTGTTTATCGAAATTCAATTCTTTGTACGCTGGTTTTATAAATTCACGCTTTGTTATCAAATGCGAAGCAATGCATTTTAGCTTATCGGCTTCTCAGAATTTTTGTTGTTCTAACAGGCTTAAAACTCCCCCCCCCCCAGTTTCGTGCGAATCGCTTAGTCAGATTTCGTCATACTAGAATTATCCGAGTGTTTAGCTTAAGCTAGACAAGGATAGAGTTAAATCACGCTTGCATGGTCCCATTCCGTTTCCGCCCCGTTAACCGAAGCTTGAATCAGCTTCCGGTTCTCGAGTCGTTAAAACGTTGTTGATTTCGGCGTGGCTTTGGCCCCGTCGTAAGTCGAAATTGTTAAAAAGTGAAACTGTATGTTAGCCATCGTCAAGTCAGTCAAGTTAGTGTCTTGAAATGTTTAGCCAAGGGTTCTTTTCTGTTCCGTGGAGCTGGTACCTCCAAATTTACGCCAATGGCGGATTATTAAGCGAAAAACCCCGTGGACGCGCTAAATCATTATCATAGTGAAGTCACCAAGTTCCGTCCCGCATCTACCTCTCGTAGGGTGCTCCATTCTTCCCTTCCTGGGATTTATATCGTCACGTCTGCTTGAATACCGCTCGGTGCAGTTTCCAGTTGTTTCCTTTTATTTGTGGCACTGGCCTGAGGATGCGACCTGCAGGTGATGAGAACCAAAGTAACCAGTACATCTGACTTTCTATCAAGGTAAATGTTAGCCTATAAATTTACAGTGATGTGTTGAAGTGAAGTTTCATCAAGCTGTGCCTTTTTTGTTTAAAGTATAAGATGTCAAACAGACACCACCGTTTTAGTGAATTTTTACGTCGCCTTGCGTTGAAAGTTTAAGTAAACATTATTGATAAGTTGTTTTGCCTAGAAAATCAAGTAAACATTGTTGTCAGGTCACTACTTAAGTGCTCGCAATCTTAATTAAGCACAAGGTGGGTCTCTCGGAAATTAGCGTGCGGTTAAGTCGAGTCGCCGAAGAAGCATGGGCTTCACGCCGCAAGAAGAGATAACACCAACGCTGCGGTCCAAAGATAACGAGCGGGAATGTTTAGTGATGGGCATAATCAGAAGATTTCAACAATCGAAATATTCCATTTCGGAATGTTTATAAAATCGGAATATCATCCGATTATTTCACATTCCGTAAATGCGAAGGAAGGGAAAACGAGCGAAATAACAACAAGCGGAAGAAAGATGAAGTGCGTGCAAATTAGCGATGCGAGCATTCGCCGTAAACCTTTATCTGCGTTGGCATCTATTGTTTGGGTTTGTACGACGGCCAGTAAAATAATTTATGTCGCACAGTGGAATATAAGAGGAAATAAAATAATTTTTTCAAATTATTACAGTAGTTACCTTAATACACTTTCGGAAAATGGTAGTGATATTTTAAAGTAATAGCACACAAAGTATGTACATAATAGACAGTATAAAACAATACATGAATTTGAAGTCTGTAAGGTGTACTATCTAATAACTAATCTACGAAATACGACTGCCATTTACGTATCATACACGTGCGCACACGGCGCGATCCGTCGGCATTCGCCAACCAGTATATAGCAGTCAAGTGAGTCAACACAACATTCCGTATTCCGTTCAGTTCAAATTGGCATTTCGTTTTCTCATTTTGTGTACCGAATAGTAAAATAATCGAATTCCGAAAGTTCCGAATTTTGAGCACCGAACAGTAAAATAATCGAATTCCGAAAAGTTCCGAAATAATCGGAACCTTTCAATTTTTTGAACAATCGGAAAATTTCCGATTATTCATTCCGGATAGGCCCATCACTACTATTCTCATACAGGTACAAATTGAGCCGCACAATTCAAAATGCAAACTGATTACAATGCAAATAAAAATATACAGGTTAAGAATGAAATAATTTAGTAAAGTCACAGTCACAGGGTGAAGTTTTAAGTGGCTTAAATTAAATTCAGAATGTATGTATTTAATAAAGGGAGGGTTATAACAAAAGTGTGTTGAGTGTAGTGTTTGAGCTCAACAGTGGCGCGCTGCATGTGCTGTGTAAATCGAGATTGAAAAAGTTGACGATCAGTCTCTGGCTTGGCAAACTTTGTAAAAAATAGAAGAATATTGTGTGGTAATCCAGAGAAAGATAAGTTACCTTCCAGCAAGAAACATACAAAGAAGAATAAAAAAGTAAAGAAGAAGATGTTAGGACAACCTGAGTTTTTAAGACTTTGTTTTTGCTTCTCGCATTTTCCCGAATTTGAATTTTTGACATTAGCCCTTTTCCACATTTGTTGGTCTCTGCTCGGCAATATCTAGTGCGAACACGTGTGTCCGGCGACATCTGTTTCGTCCCCCTTACAAAACTACAATTTCTCAATAAAGCACGTCTTGTTCAGCCGTCCTGTAAAGATTCCTAATCTTTGTCGTCCCGCTTTGTGCAGACTTCTTTAAATATTTTCGGCAGCGATCCACAGATGGACCCTGATTGCTGCTTTGTCAGCTCCTGTTCATCTACGTTTCAGATGGCCCGAACGCTGTATGACGTTTTATCTTTAATTACCCCGTTTGCCCCAGCGAGTCGCTATTCTCGGACAAGTTGGAGCATGTGGGCCCTTATGAATCGCGTTAGGTATGGAAGTTCTTCCATCAGATGGTGCAATTCTGGCGTTTTTATATGAGTTAGGCAAAAAATAAGTAACATGTTCTTGCGTCCCCTTCTGCTCCCTGCCGCACTTTCGTGACATTTCTGATATAACGCTATCACAAGCCCAATAGCGGAAGTAGTTTTTGTTGGTAAATTTGCCCTTAAGCCCGGGGCACGTGTTATCCCTTTTGTTGAGCAGTGTGTCCATGTCCCAGTCAATCCTTTTTGCCGTACCGATGCATTTGTTTGCAAATTAACGCTATTCAGCGGATTCCTACAAGAGAGGTGTTAAGTGCCAATTACAAGGTGTGGTCTTTGGTCGTCGAATTTGAATCGCCCCAAAACTTGCACCTGCAAGAATTTCTACTGCGTGCCCTTCAAATTGGATTTCATCCCTCTGCTTTCGCCTCACCCGTAAGTGAACAATTGAATTTTTTGGATGCAGAAAAATTTTATATAGTAGTGATATATGGTTAAATGGTCTCAATATATACTACTACCAGGACTATTAATACAGCAATCGATTTTAAGTCAGTAATGGAACACCTGCTACTGATGGCACGCATACTATGAACAAATTTATTAAATTCTGTTCGCCCCTAGATATGAAATTAGCTCAATAATACTTCCTGTAGTTAATATTTGCTGCAAAACGTGCTTTTCAGACGTTTTATCTTACCTTAATACTATACTACTAAAATTGAATTCTTTTGAAGCAGAAAATGGTTAAATGGTCCCCATATATGCTAATACAAGGGCTATTACCACAGGAATCGATTTTAAGCCAGTTATTGAACACCTGTTAGTGATGCCACGCCTATTCTGACCAAATTTATTAAATTCTAATCAGCCCTAGTTATCACAGTAGCACAATAATATTTTCTGTAGTTCATATTTACTGAAAAACGTAATTTTCAGACGTTTTAACGTACTTGAATACTACACTATTGAAATTGAATTTTGTGGATGCAGAAAATTTTTATATAGTAGTGATATCGGTTAAATGGTCCCCATATATACTACTGCAAGGAATATTACTACAGCAATCGATTTCAAGCCAGTTCTTGAACACTTTTTAGTGATGGCAAGCAAATGATGACAAATTTATTAAATTCTGAACGGCCCTAGCTATCACAGTAGCACAATAATATTTTCTGTAGTTAATATTTACTACAAAACAAGCGTTTCAGACGTTTTAACGTACCTAAATACTATACTATTGAAATTGAATCTTTTGGATGCAGAAACATTTTATATAATAGTGATATATGGTTATATGGTCTCTGCATATACTACTACAAGGGCTATTACCACAGCAATCGATTTTAAGCCAGTTATTAAACACCTTTTAGTCATGGCACTTATATTCTGAAGAAATTTATTAAATTTTGATCGCGCCCAGCTATCGCAGTAGCACAATAATATTGTCTGTAGTTAATATTTACTGCAAACCGTGCTTTTCAGACGGTTTAACGCTCCTAAATACTATACTATTAAAATTGAATTTTTTGGATTCAGAAAAACTTTATGTAATAGTGATATATGGCTAAATGGTCTCCATATTTACTACTGCAGGGCCTATTACCACAGAAATAATTTTTGAGCCAGTTATTGGACACCTGTTAGTGATGGCACGCATATTCTGACCAAATTTATTAAATTCTAATCAGTCACAGTAGCACAATAATACGTTCTGTAGTTAATATTTACTAAAAAACGCGCTTGTCAGACGTTTTAACGTACCTTAACACTATACCAATGAAATTGAATTTTTTGGATGCAGAAATATTGTAAATAGTAGTGATATATGATTAAATGATCTCCATATGTAATACTGCACGGGCTATTACAACAGCAATCGATTTTAAGCCAGTTATTAAAAACCTTTATGTCCTACCAGTACATTAATTGAAATTAATGACTCTATTTTAAGGTATCTTAGATACAAAATAACGCTCCAGGGCAATTATTTTCTTCATAAGAACACTAGGGTTATTATGAAAAATTAACAGTATTTGTTTCCATGGATATGCACCGCTGTCACAATGAAAATTAATGACAGCTTAGCTAATGTCACAAATCTAACTTAGATCAGCTAACTAGATCAATCTTAAATACTATATCATAGTAATTATATGAATTGAATATGAATATGAATTAGGTAAGAAAATTGGTAGGACATAAAACCGTGAAGGCACCACGGGCATTATGAGCTAAGAGCCCGCGATTGTTGTACACACCTCGGGCCAAAGGCCCTCGGGTAGTACACTAACAATCTTGGGCTCTTATTTTACTCATAATGCCCTTAGTACCTTAATAACTATTTAGTGATGGCACGCATATTCTGACCTAATTTATTAAATTCTGATCCGCCCTAGCTATCACAGTAGCACAATAATATTTTCTGTAGGTAATATTTACTGCAAAACGTGCTTTTTAGACGTGTTAACGTACCTAAATACTATACTATTAAAATTGAATTTATTGGATGCAGAAAATTTTTATATAGTTGTGTTATATGGTTAAATGGTCTCCATATGTACTACTTCAAGAGGTATTACCGCAGCAATCGACTTTAAGCCAGTTATTGAACACCTGTTAGTGATGGCACGCATATTCTGACCTAATTTAGTAAATTCTGATCGGCCCTAGGTATCACAGTAGCACTACAATATTTTCTGTAGTTAATATTTACTGAAAAATGTGCTTCTCAAACGTTTTAACGTACCTTAATACTACACTATTGAAATTGAAGTTTTTTAATGCAGACAAATTTTAGATAGTAGTAATATATGATTAAATGGGGTCCGTATATACTACTGCAAGGGCTATTACCACAGCAATCGATTTTAGGCCAGCTACTAAACACCTGTTAGTGATGGCACGCATACTATGACCAAATTTATTAAATTCGGATCAGCCGTAGCTATCACAGTAGCAAAATAATATTTTCTGTAGTCAATATTTACTGCAAACGGTGCTCGTCAGACGTTTTAACGTACCTAAAAACTATACTACTGAAATTGAATTTTTTGGTTACAGAAAATTTTTATATAGTGGTGATATATGGTTAAATGGTCTCCATATATACTACTGCAAAGGCTATTAAGACGGCAATCAATTTTAAGGCAGTGATTGAACACCTGCTAATGATGGCACGCATATTATAGGCAAATTTATTAAATTCTGATCCGCCCTAGCTATCACAGTAGCACAATAATATTTTCTGTAGGTAATATTTACTGCAAAGCGTGCTTTTTAGACGTGTTAACGTACCTAAATACTATACTATTAAAATTGAATTTATTGGATGCAGAAAAATTTTATATAGTTGTGTTATATGGTTAAATGGTCTCCATATGTACTACTGCAAGAGGTATTACCGCAGCAATCGACTTTAAGCCAGTTATTGAACACATGTTAGTGATGGCACGCATATTCTGACCTAATTTAGTAAATTCTGATCGGCCCTAGCTATCACAGTAGCACTATAATATTTTCTGTAGTTAATATTTACTGAAAAATGTGCTTCTCAAACGTTGTAACGTACCTTAATACTATACTATTAAAATTGAATTTTTTGGATAAAGAGAAATATTATATATTACTGATATATGGTTAAATGGTTTCCATATATACTACTACAAGGGCTATTACCACAGCAATCGATTTTAAGTTAGTAATTGAACACCTGATAGTGATGGCTCGCATATAATGGCCAAATTTATTAAATTCTGATCGCCCCTGGTTATCACATTAGCTGAATCATATATTTCCTGTAGTTAATATTTGCTGCAAAACTTGCTTTTCAGACGTTTTAACGTACCTTAATACTATACTACTAAAATTGAATTCTTTTGATGCAGAAAATTTTTATATAGTAGTGATATATGGTTAAATGGTCTCCATATATACTACTACAAGGGCTATTACCACAGCAATCACTTTTAAACTAGCAATTGAACACCTGCTACTAATGGCACGCATATTATGAACAAATTGATTAAATTCTGATTGCCCATAGCTATCAAATTAGCTCAATAATATTTCCTGTATTTAATATTTGCTGCAAAACGTGCCTTTCAGACGTTTTAACGTACATTAATACTATACTATTTAAATTGAATTATTTGGATCCAGAAAAATTTTATATAGTAGTTATATATGGTTAAGTGATCTCCATATATACTACTAGCGCCAGCGTGGCTCTGATGGTTAGAGCATCGGACTGCGGCGCGGAAGTCTGGAGTTCAAATCCCAGATCGATGCCTGGCGGGCGGCCTACCCAGTCGCTTTAAATAATTGGGAACCTGCGTTCGAAAGAACAAGGGGTAATAATGCGGTTGTCTAATGCGTGGTGCTCACCACATCACCACGTGTCATAAATTTGACACGCGACAGCCGGGTGTGAGAGCGAGGATACGGAAGCTCTAACCTTTCGCCTTGCAGGCCAAGCTCCTTCATGGGGTGTTAGTGCCTCACCACCATATATACTACTACAAGGGCTATTACCACAGCAATCAATTTTAAACTAGCAATTGAACACCTGCTACTAATGGCACGCATATTATGAACAAATTTATTAAATTCTGATCGCCCATAGCTATTAAATTAGCTCAATAATATTTCCTGTAGTTAATATTTGCTGCAAAACGTGCCTTTCAGACGTTTTAACGTACATTAATACTATACTATTTAAATTGAATTTTTTGGATGCAGAAAAATTTTATATAGTAGTGATATATGGTTAAATGGTCTCCGTATATACTACTACAAGGGCTACTACCTCAGCAATCAGTTTTAAGCTAGTAATTGAACACCTGCTACTGATGGCACGCCTATTATGGCCAAATTTATTAAATTCTGACCGCACCTAGCTATCACATTAGCTCAATAATATTTCCTGTAGTTAATATTTGCTGCAAAACGTGCTTTTCAGACGTTTTAAGGTAAGGTACCTTAATACCATAGTAATAAAATTGAACTTTTAGGATGCGGAAAACTTTTATATAGTAGTGATTAAACCTGATATTGTATGGCAAATGCATATTTTGTATAATTGATATGCCGGCTAAACTTTTTGCATATGTATACTAATTATGTGAAAATAAATCGTTTAAGCCAAGTTTCATTTTGCATATTTTGCATATTTATACATTTTTGAGCATACTTTCTGGAATTTGCATATTTGGCTATATTTAGCAATAATTTGTAATATATGAACATTTGAGATTTTTTTTGGAAAATTTACTATTTCATTAAATTTATTAATAAAATTTTTGTGTGCAATTGAGATATATACTTTCACTTTCTGCCACTGGAGTGTATTGCTCGTGTCAAAATAAGCAGAGGAAAGGGGAAGTCTCTGGTAAAATCTTTCACTATATAAACATAGGCTGCCAGCAACCCCCACTTTTCCTATAGAAGCAATGTATAAGGAATCGGTCTACATAGAATCCATTTCAAGAGTGTTGGGTGAATAATAGTCTGGCGGTTTAGGAGAAATCTCATTTTTATGTTTCTTACAATGTGAAGTTGGCGTTGGCAGTCCATGTTTATATAGTCAAACGTTAAAATGGTGTGTAGGTAGCGGGTAGACACTCTCTACATTCCAGTAGAGATAAGTTTACTTCAGGGAAGCGACCCTGCCTACGTGAGCCTTGGTTTTCTCTTACCTCCTAGTACTGAGAGGAACCATGTCCTTCTTAACCCAAATCCATCTTACTCCATTTAATCCCTTCTATATCCTATCCTCAGGGAAGACTGATCCCTAGAGTCCAGAAAGACAGTCAGTCTAGGGGAAGAAAACCTCGAAATGAAATCACCTGGTCCTCCAAGTTGGGGGTTGGGCTTGGGCCAGCACCCCACGTCCCATAAAAAAGTAGTTATTAAACGCTAAATATCCCGTAAAGGAGCCTCGGAAACAACCGGACAGTTACAATAGAAGACGACAAACGCAACGAAAACGGATGATGCATATAGCTACGTGGAATATACAGGGAGCGAGAAATAAAATGGAAGAAGTAATCAAAGAAATGGAACGAATGAAAGTCGATATCGCTGGACTAACAGAAACAAAAAAGAAAGGAAATTTAATAACTGATATAGGATCATACATTCATGTATTTAGTGGAGTACCGAAAGAGCAAAGAGCCAGAAGAGGGGTGTCATTAATTATAAAGAGAAAATTAAAACGTTTCATTACAAATTGGGAATACGTAGACGACAGGATAATTACGTTAAACATGAACATCTATAAAACTAGAGTTACTATAATTGGAATTTATGCGTTAAATGATGATGCGCCAGATAATGAGAAAGATGAATTCTTCGAAAAGGTGAACACTATTATTGCTGATATTGGAAACACCAGGGAAATTATACTATTGGGAGACCTAAACGGTAGGGTTGGTAAAAAGAAAGGAAATAAAGTGGTTGGTGAATATGGTGAAGATACGGTAAATGATAACGGAACACGAATAATAGATTAATAGATTAGCCTTACATAAATCGCCAGGTATAGACTCAATTAACGGCGAGATACTTAAAGCACTCCCAGATACCTACAAAAAAAGAATGCATGAGATATGCCAAAATATTTGGCACTCCACAGAATGGCCAAAAGAATGGACTACATCTATAATCATACCACTCCATAAAAAAGGTCCAAGTAACAACTGCGATAATTTCCGATTACTGTCACTCATAACACATGCAAGCAAAATCATGTTGTACATAATTCAATCCAGACTAAAGTACGTTTTTTTCCTTTAAAAATTTTCAAGGTCAAAGAATTTAGGGTTTATGTTGGTATAACTTGGATTCCTTTAAAATATATATGTTGGTAAAATTTGTTTTAGTAACTTTATAGAACTAAAAATTGGTGGGAAATTTAAAATCTGGCATTAAAGTTCTCGATGCCGGAAAAAGGTCCGCAGGAAAAAGTTCCGCGGAAAATGTTCCGCCGGAAAAAGTGCCGTGAGGAAATAAATCCGCAGGAAAAAGTTCGGCAAGAAAAAGTTCCGCAGGAAAGCAATGCTTTGGTGGTTTGTCCATGTTACATGATTAATAAGTACCATACCATAGGGTACAAATGCATATGATAAAAATGGAAAAATTTGCTGGGCTCTTATGTATATTATAATTACATTTATAGTATTTTAAATTACTACAGTGACTATATAATCACAGTGTGGCCATACAATTTTTGACTGGTACTTTTTTATCCAATATCAAAATACGATTTTGCGGAAAACCATGATGATGTAATAAAAAAATAGATTTTTTAACGGTGTAAGCGACATTTGATAACAAAAAATTACTAAAGTCAAAATAAAATTTTACAATTCATTTGCTGAAGTGAAAGAAAGTTATTCAAAATGACTAATCTCTCAAATTCAATAAAATACCACAAAGAGGTTTAAATGTTGAAGAAATATGAGTCATAAGGTGTTTTCATCAATTTATTACAATTAATGGAAATTGGAAAGTTCAAATCCAAAACGCAAATGATATAACATCATTTGTATAGAAATCTTCTCGGTAATTTAATGTGCTTTATTAACATCTAAATTATATTTATTTGTTCCTCACTTGTAAACATCAATTTATCAAGTCACTCTATTCACCTTGAAAATGTTTCTTAACTGGCTAGCCAGTAAATTTTTACTGGCTAGCCAGATATATTTTACAAGCGTGCTCATAGATAAATGATAGCTTGCAAAGCCAGAGTTGTCTTCCTTAGTATGTGTCATATTGATTAATTTAGTTGCTTGTCAGTTTGACATTTTGAATAAATGGTGAATTTCTAGTTATTTACAAGTGAGGAACAAATAAAACATTCAACAATACACGCCAGGTAACCATTTTTACTGGCTCAAGGATATGACAGGCTCGCCTAACGGCTCGCCAGTCATCCCAATCCTATCGCCAGTAAAACCTGTTTTACCTGGCTTGTAATGTTAAATACTATAAATAGATACATGGACTAAACTCCAATCTAGTCCACTGGTGCTTAGGCGCATGCGCTTGATAATGTGATTCTCAGTTTGTCGGAGGTTCTACAAATGTTCAGACAATGGAGGCAAAACACGAGAGTTTCATGCCAGACCCAATTTTGGCTGCCGTCAAGGTGCTAATTTAGATTAGCTGCAGTTTAAGATTTGTGTATACTTAGTACAAAAATGCCTGTGTATCACCATAAAACAAGCAGTTAGTCCAATCGTCGACAATAATATTGAATTTGAATTTCCCAATGAGTATTTCTCTTATTTATAGCTTAAAATCCAGTTTCGCCACTGGCATAACAGTTCCTCTAATTTCATATTCCGGAAATGTCAAAATGTACCAGTGGGCTATACTGGAGTTTTCCCGACACTAAACTACTTGCTATACATGTTCAACCTGGAATTGCAAATGTACACCGCAATAATCTATTGAACAGTTACTTACGAATATTTAAGCAATATAAAAACTTACAAGAAAATATTTATTTCTCTGTTAAATGTTCTGGATTGTTTGATGTTAATACTGTTCTGAATATCGTAAATAACTAATTTGTGAAAAACGTCAAAATATGGTTCTTTTCCGTATAAACAAACTATAATTTGGAAAACTCATGGCCGCGGGAATACTAATTGCGGATTTCATCACGTGATACGTCCACTCAAACTTTTGACAAGTTATAAAATGCCAATGTCTTATTTTGACATTAGTAACCTTTTGAGGTGAAATTCGGTGCACGGTCCGGTCTATTTCGCATCCGCTGCGAGCGAAGTAAGTTTATAGTTCGATCAGCGTGTATGTCAAAATGTTGTGGGTGCCGCTTGCCGCTATCAATATTTAAAGCAATGCGTTGCGCTCTCGGCGGTGGTCCAGGTTAATGGTTTATGTTAGTTGTTAGGTCTTGATAATTTTTTTTAGAGAAAAAATACGAGAGAGAGTTTGTTCAACGCAATGCGTTGCGCTCTCGGCGGTGGTCCAGGTTAATGGTTTATGTTAGTTGTTAGGTCTTGATAATTTTTTTTAGAGAAAAAATACGAGAGAGAGTTTGTTCAACGCAATGCGTTGCGCTCTCGGCGGTGGTCCAGGTTAATGGTTTATGTTAGTTGTTAGGTCTTGATAATTTTTTTTAGAGAAAAAATACGAGAGAGAGTTTGTTCAACGCAATGCGTTGCGCTCTCGGCGGTGGTCCAGGTTAATGGTTTATGTTAGTTGTTAGGTTTTGATAATTTTTTTTAGAGAAAAAATACGAGAGAGAGTTTGTTCAACGCAATGCGTTGCGCTCTCGGCGGTGGTCCAGGTTAATGGTTTATGTTAGTTGTTAGGTCTTGATAATTTTTTTTAGAGAAAAAATACGAGAGAGAGTTTGTTCAACGCAATGCGTTGCGCTCTCGGCGGTGGTCCAGGTTAATGGTTTATGTTAGTTGTTAGGTTTTGATAATTTTTTTTAGAGAAAAAATACGAGAGAGAGTTTGTTCAACGCAATGCGTTGCGCTCTCGGCGGTGGTCCAGGTTAATGGTTTATGTTAGTTGTTAGGTCTTGATAATTTTTTTAGAGAAAAAATACGAGAGAGAGTTTGTTCAACGCAATGAGTTGCGCTCTCGGCGGTGGTCCAGGTTAATGGTTTATGTTAGTTGTTAGGTCTTGATAATTTTTTTTAGAGAAAAAATACGAGAGAGAGTTTGTTCAACGCAATGCGTTGCGCTCTCGGCGGTGGTCCAGGTTAATGGTTTATGTTAGTTGTTAGGTCTTGATAATTTTTTTTAGAGAAAAAATACGAGAGAGAGTTTGTTCAACGCAATGCGTTGCGCTCTCGGCGGTGGTCCAGGTTAATGGTTTATGTTAGTTGTTAGGTCTTGATAATTTTTTTTAGAGAAAAAATACGAGAGAGAGTTTGTTCAACGCAATGCGTTGCGCTCTCGGCGGTGGTCCAGGTTAATGGTTTATGTTAGTTGTTAGGTCCTGATAATTTTTTTTAGAGAAAAAATACGAGAGAGAGTTTGTTCAACGCAATGCGTTGCGCTCTCGGCGGTGGTCCAGGTTAATGGTTTATGTTAGTTGTTAGGTCTTGATAATTTTTTTAGAGAAAAAATACGAGAGAGAGTTTGTTCAACGCAATGCGTTGCGCTCTCGGCGGTGGTCCAGGTTAATGGTTTATGTTAGTTGTTAGGTCTTGATAATTTTTTTTAGAGAAAAAATACGAGAGAGAGTTTGTTCAACGCAATGCGTTGCGCTCTCGGCGGTGGTCCAGGTTAATGGTTTATGTTAGTTGTTAGGTCTTGATAATTTTTTTTAGAGAAAAAATACGAGAGAGAGTTTGTTCAACGCAATGCGTTGCGCTCTCGGCGGTGGTCCAGGTTAATGGTTTATGTTAGTTGTTAGGTCTTGATAATTTTTTTTAGAGAAAAAATACGAGAGAGAGTTTGTTCAACGCAATGCGTTGCGCTCTCGGCGGTGGTCCAGGTTAATGGTTTATGTTAGTTGTTAGGTCTTGATAATTTTTTTTAGAGAAAAAATACGAGAGATAGTTTGTTCAACGCAATGAGTTGCGCTCTCGGCGGTGGTCCAGGTTAATGGTTTATGTTAGTTGTTAGGTCTTGATAATTTTTTTTAGAGAAAAAATACGAGAGAGAGTTTGTTCAACGTTACATTTTTATGTTCACTGTTATTTTTGCGCATGCGCACTAGACCGGACCGTGCACCGAATTTTTACCACTTTTTGTAACTGTGATTATATTGCAGGTTAAGTTTTACGTCAGTCTGTGTCAAACAACAAACAAACCCTAACCTTTTAATCTTGAATTTGACATAGACTGACAATACACTTCAATACTGCCAAACGTATAACACATATCAAGGCCTGCTCACAATCATTTTTTTATCTCATGGTATAATCTGTAGTGTAAGTTGCCTTTTTTACGAATAAAACATTATGTATGAAATCGACATTATGTTATTATTTCTTATTTAACTTTTCCATGGCCGTGGGTGTTCACGCGTAACTTTTTCCTGCGAAACTTTTTCCTGCGGATTTATTTCCCGACGGCACTTTTTCCGGCGGAACATTTTCCGGTGGAACTTTTTCCGGCGGAACTTTTTCCGGGATTCTAAAGTTCTATGTACATCAAAAGCTCTTGCTAATCTTTCGTAAACATCTTCTTCTGGTGTGTTAAGATGCAGATCCAACAGTTCCCCTGCACACTTTAGAAATGCTTTTTTACATTTAATTTTAAAAGATTCCATTTTTTACGTATATTCAGTTTCAAAAAAGAAAAACTGACAATTTAATTTTAAATGTCAAAGTGACAAAAGTCGTTTACAGAAAAACCTGACGAAAATAAATTTTCTAATAATTTTAGAAAAGCAGTTTTGCCAATTTTATCTTGACCTTGAACATTTTTATAGGAAAAAAACGTACTTTAGAACCATTTATATTACATCAACTTGCCCCCGAACAAGCAGGCTTTGTAAAGGGGAGAGGCGCGCGAGAACAAATCTTAAATCTACGACAAATAATAGAGAAGGCCAGAGAATATTACACCCCCATGTATCTATGTTTTGTAGACTACACTAAGGCATTTGACAATGTCCGATGGCATTTACTGTGGCCAATTATGATAGACATGGGCATACCTCAAAATATAGTTCACATAATAAAAAATCTATATGATAACAGTACTGCAGTTATAAGAATGGAAAACACCTATTCCGCAAGCTGTAAAATACAAAAAGGCGTAAGACAAGGCTGTGTGTTGTCACCTATCTTATACAACATCTATAGTGAATATATTATGAGGCAAGTTTTGGAAGACTGGGATGGAGGAATCTCTATAGGCGGTCAACAGATCTCTAATTTGCGTTATGCAGATGACACTTTATTATTAGCTAAAAACGAACAAGAACTTCTGGCGCTATTGGGGAGACTTGACAGAATCAGTGCAGACCACGGGCTTCAAATCAATAATACAAAAACTAAAATTATGATTATTAACAGAGAACTCGAAAATATTAATAATATCGGTAACATAGGCAATTATGAAGTGGTAGAAAAAATCGTATATCTAGGAGCACTTATAACCAACGACGGCAACTGCGAGGCCGAAATTCGCCGCCGAATCCAATTAGGCAGATCAGCAATGGCCCAACTAACAAAAATTTGGCGAAGCCACAATATTACACGTAACACCAAAATTAACCTTGTTGAAACTCTGGTATTCTCTATATTTAAATACGCATCAGAAACTTGGACGGTCCGGACTGCTGACCGTCGGCGCATAGAGGCATTTGAAATGTGGGTGTGGAGAAGAATGCTCAGAGTTCCGTGGACAGCCCGTAGAACAAATGTTTCTATATTAAATGAAATAAAACCTAAACAGAGGCTCTCTACCACTATATATGCCAATATACTGAAGTTCTTTGGCCACATCACTCGCAGAGATGACTTCGAAAAGCTCGTGGTCCAAGGAAAACCTAATGGCAAACGAAGGAGAGGAAGGTCACCAACCCGCTGGATTGACACAATTGAAACTCTTTTGAATACCAATGTCGAACAGGCAGTAAGGAATACCGGCAACAGAGAACGTTGGCGCGACACCATCCGAAGAGTGACAACACAACTTGAAGAGAACTAATAACCATAATCACCACTCATCTGTAAAGATGGACGGAGTCGAGGAGGAGAACAAAATGATCTAAGAATTTTAAATGGACACTTTCAACACAAAGACATACACAAATATACCTGGACTGAAGAAGCCCGACAGAAAAAATCTATAATAGATTATGCAATTATAAGACAAACGTCAAAAATAAAAGTACAAGATGTAAGAGTCTATCGGGGAGTAACATGTGGAAGCGACCATTACTTGTTAAGGACAAACATGATTTTCCCATACATAAACAAAAATAACAATACAAACACAGGTGATCAAATACATGAGAATGGAGATACAATAACATAGTGTTACGATCCTGAGGGCCGAGGGATGGATGAGTCGGCAGCCTTGGCGATTAATACGCGAGCGTTCCAGAGCTTCTCGAAGCGGCTGCAGAAATATGAGTCACAGCGGTCGAATGCTCGGGAAGCGCCCTTACAGCCAGGTGCAACGGACACTCACGCTTTCAGGGACGCGCTCGAGGGCAACAAACGCGGATGCGTCATGCGGTTTCTAGAAGAGTCTAGCGAACTCGCGGTTAGTCTAGAAAGGGATTACCTGAAATATAAATACACGCCCGCATGAATAGCGGGCAGTTCGAATTCAGCATCAGAGCGGCGAGCTCCCAGATAAATAAAACGCGTGAAATAAATAAATAGATGACCAGATAAATAGAAATACATCGTTAGTGTTTAAGAGTGATATAAATAAATAATAATAGTTGTTAGAAATAGTGCCGTAGTTTAAAAGTAATTTGTGTTCTGCTTGATAATTCTCGTGTGTTTGTAAATAACAATAATTAATCCAATAGTTGTAAATAAATGTTTGAACCCATGTTTGTCGTATAATTTTAAATAGCCCGAACGTTAAGAACGTAACAGTGGTGTCAGGTGTGGGGTGTTGAACCGGGGGCTATATAAAAAAATTATCGAACAAACATTAAAATAAATAAATTATTTAACAAGTGCCGATAAAACGACGGTCAGATAAATAAATTGAAGTGAGGATTGTGCATGCCTTTGACGAGATCTCAAAGCAGCAAAATGGAAGCCCAATTAAGCCAACTTTTGCAACTGATGCAAGTTAGCCAGGACAAGGCGGAAAAAGCACAAGAGGATCTTAGGAAAGAGATCCATCCAAGCTGGGCAGGAGAAGGCAGAAAAAGCGCAAGCAGAATCGAAAACCGCGCAAGAAAAAGCACAAGAAGACCTCAAGGAAGTACTTAAGGAAGAGCTGAAAGCCGCGCAAGAAAAATCAGTCCAAAAACTTGAGGAAAAATTGAGAGTCACGCAAGAAGACCTCAAGGATGAACTTCGGGAAGATATGGAGAGAGCGTTGGCCGGAGTTCGGAGTGACATACTGGAGCTGCAGTCACGAAGTGGCCAAGGCCAACCAGCTCTCTCTGAATCTGCTGGCTGCTCTTCTCCAATTGCAGTGAATCAGCCTACCTTATCGCGAGTTGCTGCCCCTCAGGTTGCTCTGTCCCAAGATACTGCCCCAGTGAGGCCCGCAACATCTGGCTTGCACATGAAACTGCCCTCTTACGATGGGAAAACGCCATGGTCAACATACCTGAAGCAATTTGAAGCCGCAGCCGTTGCTAATGGTTGGGGAATGGCAGACAAAGCGACCGCATTAATCCTGACATTGCGAGGGGATGCTCTGAATGTTTTGCATATGATTCCAGAAAATCAGCAGAGGGACTTCCAGCAATTGGTGAATCGTCTGGAACGGCGTTATGGCAATGGTCATCTTCAGCATGTGCATTGTGCCCAGTTGAAGAACAGAATTCAGAAGTCGGGGGAGACTCTGCAAGAACTGGAGGCCGATGTTGCTCGATTGGTTCGGCTCGCGTATCCATCGGCGCCGGAGGACTTCCTGGAGCAGCTAGGACACTGGGAGAGGCCTTAGCCCATGCATTGGAATTTGAAGCGGCAAGGACTGCCTCCAGAGGACATGGTCGTGTCCGCGGTGTCGCCACGACGGAGATGGCGCCTGAATCCATGGAGGACATGTTGCGACGACTTATAAGGCAGGAGACGAGGGAGAAGGGGCCCCGTTGCTGGAGCTGCGGAGAGATGGGTCATCTTAGGGCTCGCTGTCCGAAGAAAGGAGCCCGAGTATCTGACGAGCCGTCGGAAAACTAATGCGGGTCGACAAGAAGGGGCGAGAGTCGACTCGTGATTGCCATGCCCCGGAGATTCCCATACATGTGTCGTCCATGCAGCGCCAGCCTGATAGTCTCTTCATTGATGGGAAAATAAATGGAAGAGTTCGGTCTCTGCTGTTGGATACTGGAGCGACGAAGTCCATCGCCAGGTCTGACGTAATACGAGACGAGGGTGAGCTGCTGCCCACCAGGACATCCCTTCGCACTGCCACGGGAGGCGCAGTGACCACGCATGGGGAGATGGATGTGAAATTGAAGATTGGGAATCAAACCCTCAAGCATCGGGGCCCTGATTGCTGACATTGCGGACGAGTTCATCCTGGGAATGGATGTCATGAACAAGTGTGGGTTCACTTTGGACCTGGGACGCGGCGTGTTGCACGTGGGTGGGGAGGAGCTTTCTCTACACCCAAGAGAAGAGATCGCAGTACGAGTGGTATTGGCGGAAGATGTTACTCTGCCTGGACGAACCGAGAGGGTCGTGGATGCATACCTGGATGGCGATTTCCGGGGCAACGTAGTGCGCATGATTGAACCTGATTATGACAAGGAGCTCACTCATGGTATCCTGGTTGGGAAGACGTTGGTAAAGACTGGGCTTAAGGTCCCAGTAAGGATGATGAACGTCAACAGGGAACCAGCAACCGTCAGGAGAGACACAATCCTGGGAAGGTGCACACCGATCTCCGCCGTTGTGAGAACGATCACTAGTGGCGGCGGCCGCAAGGCGAAGGACTGCCCAGAGGCATTAATTAACACCGTGATGTCTACGTGCAAGGGCGTGAGCCAGCAAGAACGGAAGAAGATCGAAGATCTAGTGGCCCGGTACCAAAACGTCTTCGAGTGCGGAGATCATCCCAGCGGCCGTACCGACGTAGTTAAACATAAAATCAATACGGGGGATGCTCAACCGATACGCCAACATCCAAGAAGGTTGCCCCTCGCCAAACGGGAAGAAGCTGAGAAGATTGTCCAAGATATGCGAGACCAAGGGATCATCGAACCGTCCAGCAGCCCGTGGGCCTCCCCTGTGGTTCTTGTCAAGAAGAAGGATGGCTCAACGAGGTTCTGTGTTGACTACCGACAGCTGAACCATGTGACCAAGAAAGACAGCTACCCTCTGCCACGAATTGATGATACCCTGGATACACTCTCCGGTTCTCGATGGTTCTCGACGCTAGACTTGAAGAGCGGTTATTGGCAAGTCGGAATGGAACCCGCGGACAGGGAGAAGACTGCATTTACTATCGGAACTGGGCTCTGGCAGTTCTCCGTCATGCCGTTCGGTTTGTGCAATGCCCCCGCCACGTTTGAGAGGCTGATGGACACCGTCCTGAAGGGTCTATCTTGGCAGACCTGCCTGATATACTTGGACGACATCATAGTGGTGGGCAAATCCTTCAACGAGCATCTGAAAAACCTGGAGGAAGTGTTCGGTAGACTGCGAGGTGCCAACCTGCGATTGAGTCCAAAGAAGTGCCACATCTTCCAGAAGGAGGTACAGTACCTGGGGCACGTCGTATCCCGCCAGGGAGTAGCAGTAGACCCGAGTAAGGTGAAGGCAGTGCAGGATTGGCCAATCCCGAAGGATAAGCATGAACTGCGAAGCTTCCTGGGCCTCTGTACTTACTACCGACGGTTTGTGCTGGGCTTCGCGAACATCGCAAAACCGTTAACCCGTCTAACGGAAGAGGGACGACAGTTCGAATGGAGTGCTGAGTGCGCGGAGGCCTTCGAGACGCTCAAGACTGCCTTAACCAGTTCACCTGTACTTTGCTATCCACGTCAGGAAGGGCAGTTTATCCTCGACACTGACGCTAGCAATGTCGGAATAGGTGGTGTTCTGTCCCAGGTCCAAGATGGGCAAGAGAAAGTCCTGGCATATTTCAGCAAGGTCCTGTCCAAACCAGAGCGTAACTATTGCGTAACCAGGAGGGAGCTTCTGGCAGTAGTCAAGTCCGTGGAACATTTTTATAAATACCTGTATGGCAGAAGATTCTTACTGAGGACCGATCATGCTGCTCTAAGATGGCTGCTGCAGTTCAAGAACCCTGAAGGGCAGGTGGCTAGGTGGATCGAGCGCCTACAAGAGTACGACTTTGAAATAAATCATCGACCTGGCACAGCCCGCCGCAACGCCGATGCGTTGTCCAGGAGGCCCTGCCCTGCGGACTGCAGCCACTGTTCGAGACTGGAGAGTCGTGCGGTACCCATCAATCGTACCACTGTAGTCGACGACTCGTGGGAGCTAGACGAGTTGCAGAACAGCCAGGAGAACGACCCCGACTTAGGCACAGTTATAGCCTGGAAGCGAGATGGCCGTCGACCTACCTGGCAGGAGGTCTCCGCCACCAACCCAACGGTGAAGACCTATTGGGCGCAATGGGACTCCTTGCAGCTCGAGAACAACGTCCTGACTAGAATCTTGGAAGACGAGGACGGTAGGGCAACGAGATCACAATTGATGGTTCCGAGGAGTAGAGTGGCCGAGGTTCTGCGTCACCTTCATGATGGCTCCTCTGGAGGACACTTTGGATTGAAGAAGACGTTGCAGAAGGTCCGAGACCGGTTCTACTGGGCGAGTTGCAAAGATGATGTCCGAGAGTGGTGCCGGAGGTGCGACGCCTGCGCTACAGGAAACGGACCGGTTGGTAGGCGTAGAGCTCCGATGCGGCAGTACAACGTCGGTAGTCCGTTCGAGAGGATAGCCATCGACATCGCTGGACCATTCCCCGAAACCGAAGCGGGAAATAAATACATCTTGGTGTGCATGGACTACTTCACCAAGTGGCCTGAAGCATATGCCCTTCCGAATCAAGAGGCCGGTACTGTAGCTGATGTTCTGGTGAAGGAGTGCTTCAGCCGTTTTGGAGTCCCCCTGGAATTACATTCCGACCAGGGCCGGAATTTCGAGTCTGGACTGTTCCAGGACGTTTGCAAGCTGCTGGGGATACACAAGACTCGGACCACTGCCCTCCATCCTCAATCGGACGGCATGGTGGAAAGGATGAACCGAACCATGGGGAAGCATCTGTCCAAGGTGGTTTCCGAACATCAGCGTGACTGGGACCAGTACATTCACCTATTCCTAATGGCCTACCGATCGGCAGTACAAGAGACAACCAACCACACCCCAGCTACGGTACTCTTTGGGCGCGAGCTGCGATTGCCATGTGACCTCAAGTTTGGAAGAAAGCCTGGCGAAGAAACGGCCGGGGAGGACTACGTGGGGAACCTGAAGAAGAGGATGGAAGAGATCCACGACGCCGTACGCCGAAACATTCAGGGTGCCAGCGACCGAATGAAGGACCGATATGATGCCCGCGCTGAGGCCGGTGGTTTCCAGCCTGGCGATTTGGTATGGCTTCATAACCCCCAGAGGCGTCGTGGCCTCTCCCCCAAGCTCCAAAGAAACTGGGGAGGCCCCTACACTGTAGTTGCTCGACTGAATGACGTGGTATACCGAATCCAGAAACCTCCTCGAGGAAAGTGCAGGGTGGTGCACTTCAATCGGTTGGCCCCATATGCCGGAACGAATGAGGAAGTGGAGGCTGTCACGGAACAACCCCTGAGACGACTAGGGACCGGAGGAACCTCCTTCCAGGAGTTTATGGCCGCTTATGGGGGTACGAAGACTGCGCGATTCGGAGTTACTACAGAGGTGCAGCGTGACCTGTTCGACACCCTGCGGCAGTATTCCCTGGCACACTGCATCGCCCAGGACCTCCGGATGTCTAGGGGGATCGCCGCTGCCTTCCGGGAGCAGTTTGGCCGGTTAAACCAGCTGCGAGAGCAGGCACCTCAGGTTGGCAGAACCTTGCAGCTGAAGGAAGGCAACAGCTCCATTTACTACCTGGTGACGAAAAGGTTGTCTCACGAAAAACCTAGTTACCAGGAGCTCTGGTCTGCTCTTTTGGACCTTAAGGAGCAGATGGTAAAGAACGGCGAAACCCGGCTAGCGATGCCGAAATTAGCATGCGGCCTGGATTCGTTGGACTGGAGGGTCGTACGCAGCATGCTGGAAGTAGTCTTCGACCAGACCGGCATCCAGATCGAGGTCTGCTGTTGCAGCCCGGCGCGAAGCATTGAGCCCACGGTGGACTGCTACTTCTTCAACCAGTCCGTGTGCAAGAAGGGCACCGCCTGTAAATACCGTCATCGAATCCCCACAAGAGCGAGTGACAGGCACCCGTCGCAACTCGTTCTGGGACAGAACGACCTAAGGCGGGGGCAGTGTTACGATCCTGAGGGCCGAGGAATGGATGAGTCAGCAGCCTTGGCGATTAATACGCGAGCGTTCCAGAGCTTCTCGAAGCGGCTGCAGAAATATGAGTCACAGCGGTCGAATGCTCGGGAAGCGCCCTAGAACCAGGTGTACTGAATGACTCACGCTCGCTTACGAGAACAACACCTGCGAATGCCGGAATGCATTCGCGAGGATTCTGGAATCTCCCCAGTGAAATATAAATGCGCGGCCTTCAGACCTGTAGTTCAGTTCTGAAATAATTCTGCGGCAGTTCGAACTCACGTCGAGGCTTGTTAGAAGCCCCCATATAAATAAAAACGCGTGTACATATAACTAAATAAATAGATGACCAAATAAATAAATATATAATCGTTAGTGTTTAAGAGTGATATAAATAAATCCGTATGTAATAGAAATACGTGTGCCGATAGTCGTTAGTGCTTGTATTAATTTGTAATCTGCTTGATAATTCTCGCATGTGCTTGTAAACAATAATCGTAATAATTCATTGTTATAAATAAATATTTGAACCCATGTTTGTCGTATAATTTTAAATAGCCCGAACGTTAAGAACGTAACAGGGGTGTCGGTGTGAGGTTTTGAACCGGGGGCTATAAGAAAATTATTGAACAAACATTAAAATAAATAAATTATTTAACAAGTGCCGATAAAACGACGGTCAGATAAATAAATTGAAGTGAGTATTGTGCATGCCTTTGACGAGATCTCAAAGCAGCAAAATGGAAGCCCAATTAAGCCAACTTTTGCAACTGATGCAAGTTAGCCAGGACAAGGCAGAGAAGGCGCAAGAGAAAGCGGAAAAAGCACAGGAGGAACTTAAGAAAGAGATCCAAGTTGGCCAGGAAGAATTGAAAGCCGGTCAAAAGGAAGCACAGGAAGTACTGAAGGAACAGTTGAGAGCCGCGCAAGAGGATCTTAGAGAAAAACTTGAGAAAAAACTGAGAGTCACTCAGGAAGACCTCAAGGATGAACTTTGGGAAGATATGGAGAGAGCGTTGGCCGGAGTTCGGAGTGACATACTGGAGCTGCAGTCACGAAGTGGCCAAGGCCAACCAGCTCTCTCTGAATCTGCTGGCTGCTCTTCTCCAATTGCAGTGAATCAGCTTATCTTATCGCGAGTTGCTGCCCCTCAGGTTGCTCTGTCCCAAGATACTGCCCCAGTGCGGCCCGCAACATCTGGCTTGCACATGAAACTGCCCTCTTACGATGGGAAAACGCCATGGTCAACATACCTGAAGCAATTTGAAGCCGCAGCCGTTGCTAATGGTTGGGGAATGGCAGACAAAGCGACCGCATTGATCCTGACATTGCGAGGGGATGCTCTGAATGTTTTGCAAATGATTCCAGAAAATCAGCAGAGGGACTTCCAGCAATTGGTGAATCGTCTGGAACGGCGTTATGGCAATGGTCATCTTCAGCATGTGCATTGTGCCCAGTTGAAGAACAGAATTCAGAAGTCGGGGGAGACTCTGCAAGAACTGGAGGCCGATGTTGCTCGATTGGTTCGGCTCGCGTATCCATCGGCGCCGGAGGACTTCCTGGAGCGGCTAGCCGTCCAAACATTCGTAGATGGAGTTAAAGACGCCGATACTCAGCAAGCGGTACGTCTGGGGCGCCATAGGACACTGGGAGAGGCCTTAGCCCATGCATTGGAATTTGAAGCGGCAAGGAGTGCTTCCAGAGGACATGGTCGTGTCCGCGGTGTCGCCACGACGGAGATGGCGCCTGAATCCATGGAGGACATGTTGCGACGACTTATAAGGCAGGAGACGAGGGAGAAGGGGCCCCGTTGCTGGAGCTGCGGAGAGATGGGTCATCTTAGGGCTCGCTGTCCGAAGAAAGGAGCCCGAGTGTCTGACGAGCCGTCGGAAAACTAATGCGGGTCGACAAGAAGGGGCGAGAGTCGACTCGTGATTGCCATGCCCCGGAGATTCCCATACATGTGTCGTCCGTGCAACACCAGCCTGTTAGCCTCTTCATTGATGGGAAAATAAATGGAAGAGTTCGGTCTCTGCTGTTGGATACTGGAGCGACGAAGTCCATCGCCAGGTCTGACGTAATACGAGACGAGGGTGAGCTGCTGCCCACCAGGACACGCCTTCGCACTGCCACGGGAGGCGCAGTGACCACACATGGGGAGATGGATGTGAAATTGAAGATTGGGAATCAAACCCTCAAGCATCGGGTCCTGATTGCTGACATTGCGGACGAGTTCATCCTGGGAATGGATGTCATGAATAAGTGTGGGTTTACTTTGGACCTGGGACGCGGCGTGTTGCACGTGGGTGGGGAGGAGCTTTCCCTACACCCAAGAGAAGAGATCGCAGTACAAGTGGTATTGGCGGAAGATGTTACTCTGCCTGGACGAACCGAGAGAGTCGTGGATGCATACCTGGATGGCGATCTCCGGGGCAACGTAGTGCGCATGATTGAACCCGATTATGACAAGGAACTCACTCATGGTATCCTGGTTGGGAAGACGTTGGTAAAGACTGGGCTTAAGGTCCCAGTAAGGATGATGAACGTCAACAAGGAACCAGCAACCGTCAGGAAAGACACAATCCTGGGAAGGTGCACACCGGTCTCCGCCGTTGTGAGAACGATCACTAGTGGCGGCGGCCGCAAGGCGAAGGACTGCCCAGAGGCATTAATTAACACCGTGATGTCTACGTGCAAGGGCGTGAGCCAGCAAGAACGGAAGAAGATCGAAGATCTGGTGGCCCGGTACCAAGACGTCTTCGAGTGCGGAGATCATCCCAGCGGCCGTACGGACGTAGTTAAACATAAAATCAATACGGGGGATGCTCAACCGATACGCCAACATCCAAGAAGGTTGCCCCTCGCCAAACGGGAAGAAGCTGAGAAGATTGTCCAAGATATGCGAAACCAAGGGATCATCGAACCGTCCAGCAGCCCGTGGGCCTCCCCTGTGGTTCTTGTCAAGAAGAAGGATGGCTCAACGAGGTTCTGTGTTGACTACCGACAGCTGAACCATGTGACCAAGAAAGACAGCTACCCTCTGCCACGAATTGATGATACCCTGGATACACTCTCCGGTTCTCGACGCTAGACTTGAAGAGCGGTTATTGGCAAGTCGGAATGGAACCCGCGGACAGGGAGAAGACTGCATTTACTATCGGAACTGGGCTCTGGCAGTTCTCCGTCATGCCGTTCGGTTTGTGCAATGCCCCCGCCACGTTTGAGAGGCTGATGGACACCGTCCTGAAGGGTCTATCTTGGCAGACCTGCCTGATTTACTTGGACGACATCATAGTGGTGGGCAAATCCTTCAACGAGCATCTGAAAAACCTGGAGGAAGTGTTCGGTAGACTGCGAGGTGCCAACCTGCGATTGAGTCCAAAGAAGTGCCACATCTTCCAGAAGGAGGTACAGTACCTGGGGCACGTCGTATCCCGCCAGGGAGTAGCAGTAGACCCGAGTAAGGTGAAGGCAGTGCAGGATTGGCCAATCCCGAAGGATAAGCATGAACTGCGAAGCTTCCTGGGCCTCTGTACTTACTACCGACGGTTTGTGCTGGGCTTCGCGAACATCGCAAAACCGTTAACCCGTCTAACGGAAGAGGGACGACAGTTCGAATGGAGTGCTGAGTGCGCGGAGGCCTTCGAGACGCTCAAGACTGCCTTAACCAGTTCACCTGTACTTTGCTATCCACGTCAGGAAGGGCAGTTTATCCTCGACACTGACGCTAGCAATGTCGGAATAGGTGGTGTTCTGTCCCAGGTCCAAGATGGGCAAGAGAAAGTCCTGGCATATTTCAGCAAGGTCCTGTCCAAACCAGAGCGTAACTATTGCGTAACCAGGAGGGAGCTTCTGGCAGTAGTCAAGTCCGTGGAACATTTTTATAAATACCTGTATGGCAGAAGATTCTTACTGAGGACCGACCATGCTGCTCTAAGATGGCTGCTGCAGTTCAAGAACCCTGAAGGGCAGGTGGCTAGGTGGATCGAGCGCCTACAAGAGTACGACTTTGAAATAAATCATCGACCTGGCACAGCCCGCCGCAACGCCGATGCGTTGTCCAGGAGGCCCTGCCCTGCGGACTGCAGCCACTGTTCGAGACTGGAGAGTCGTGCGGTACCCATCAATCGTACCACTGTAGTCGACGACTCGTGGGAGCTAGACGAGTTGCAGAACAGCCAGGAGAACGACCCCGACTTAGGCACAGTTATAGCCTGGAAGCGAGATGGCTGTCGACCTACCTGGCAGGAGGTCTCCGCCACCAACCCAACGGTGAAGACCTATTGGGCGCAATGGGACTCCTTGCAGCTCGAGAACAACGTCCTGACTAGAATCTTGGAAGACGAGGACGGTAGGGCAACGAGATCACAATTGATGGTTCCGAGGAGTAGAGTGGCCGAGGTTCTGCGTCACCTGCATGATGGCTCCTCTGGAGGACACTTTGGATTGAAGAAGACGTTGCAGAAGGTCCGAGACCGGTTCTACTGGGCGAGTTGCAAAGATGATGTCCGAGAGTGGTGCCGGAGGTGCGAAGCCTGCGCTACAGGAAACGGACCGGTTGGTAGGCGTAGAGCTCCGATGCGGCAGTACAACGTCGGTAGTCCGTTCGAGAGGATAGCCATCGACATCGCTGGACCATTCCCCGAAACCGAAGCGGGAAATAAATACATCTTGGTGTGCATGGACTACTTCACCAAGTGGCCTGAAGCATATGCCCTTCCGAATCAAAAGGCCGGTACTGTAGCTGATGTTCTGGTGAAGGAGTGCTTCAGCCGTTTTGGAGTCCCCCTGGAATTACATTCCGACCAGGGCCGGAATTTCGAGTCTGGACTGTTCCAGAACGTTTGCAAGCTGCTGGGGATACACAAGACTCGGACCACTGCCCTCCATCCTCAATCGGACGGCATGGTGGAAAGGATGAACCGAACCATGGGGAAGCATCTGTCCAAGGTGGTTTCCGAACATCAGCGTGACTGGGACCAGTACATTCACCTATTCCTAATGGCCTACCGATCGGCAGTACAAGAGACAACCAACCACACCCCAGCTACGGTACTCTTTGGGCGCGAGCTGCGATTGCCATGTGACCTCAAGTTTGGAAGAAAGCCTGGCGAAGAAACGGCCGGGGAGGACTACGTGGGGAACCTGAAGAAGAGGATGGAAGAGATCCACGACGCCGTACGCCGAAACATTCAGGGTGCCAGCGACCGAATGAAGGACCGATATGATGCCCGCGCTGAGGCCGGTGGTTTCCAGCCTGGCGATTTGGTATGGCTTCATAACCCCCAGAGGCGTCGTGGCCTCTCCCCCAAGCTCCAAAGAAACTGGGGAGGCCCCTACACTGTAGTTGCTCGACTGAATGACGTGGTATACCGAATCCAGAAACCTCCTCGAGGAAAGTGCAGGGTGGTGCACTTCAATCGGTTGGCCCCATATGCCGGAACGAATGAGGAAGTGGAGGCTGTCACGGAACAACCCCTGAGACGACTAGGGACCGGAGGAACCTCCTTCCAGGAGTTTATGGCCGCTTATGGGGGTACGAAGACTGCGCGATTCGGAGTTACTACAGAGGTGCAGCGTGACCTGTTCGACACCCTGCGGCAGTATTCCCTGGCACACTGCATCGCCCAGGACCTCCGGATGTCTAGGGGGATCGCCGCTGCCTTCCGGGAGCAGTTTGGCCGGTTAAACCAGCTGCGAGAGCAGGCACCTCAGGTTGGCAGAACCTTGCAGCTGAAGGAAGGCAACAGCTCCATTTACTACCTGGTGACGAAAAGGTTGTCTCACGAAAAACCTAGTTACCAGGAGCTCTGGTCTGCTTTTTTGGACCTTAAGGAGCAGATGGTGAAGAACGGCGAAACCCGGCTAGCGATGCCGAAATTAGCATGCGGCCTGGATTCGTTGGACTGGAGGGTCGTACGCAGCATGCTGGAAGTAGTCTTCGACCAGACCGGCATCCAGATCGAGGTCTGCTGTTGCAGCCCGGCGCGAAGCATTGAGCCCACGGTGGACTGCTACTTCTTCAACCAGTCCGTGTGCAAGAAGGGCACCGCCTGTAAATACCGTCATCGAATCCCCACAAGAGCGAGTGACAGGCACCCGTCGCAACTCGTTCTGGGACAGAACGACCTAAGGCGGGGGCAGTGTTACGATCCTGAGGGCCGAGGAATGGATGAGTCAGCAGCCTTGGCGATTAATACGCGAGCGTTCCAGAGCTTCTCGAAGCGGCTGCAGAAATATGAGTCACAGCGGTCGAATGCTCGGGAAGCGCCCTAGAACCAGGTGTACTGAATGACTCACGCTCGCTTACGAGAACAACACCTGCGAATGCCGGAATGCATTCGCGAGGATTCTGGAATCTCCCCAGTGAAATATAAATGCGCGGCCTTCAGACCTGTAGTTCAGTTCTGAAATAATTCTGCGGCAGTTCGAACTCACGTCGAGGCTTGTTAGAAGCCCCCATATAAATAAAAACGCGTGTACATATAACTAAATAAATAGATGACCAAATAAATAAATATATAATCGTTAGTGTTTAAGAGTGATATAAATAAATCCGTATGTAATAGAAATACGTGTGCCGATAGTCGTTAGTGCTTGTATTAATTTGTAATCTGCTTGATAATTCTCGCATGTGCTTGTAAACAATAATCGTAATAATTCATTGTTATAAATAAATATTTGAACCCATGTTTGTCGTATAATTTTAAATAGCCCGAACGTTAAGAACGTAACAGTATTGTAATTCTCTCTGGTTTTTGGAGTATATTACGAGATCGTCAGCATAGGCGTTTTCCGATATTTCCGTGAGTATCATATTTCTGTATCCCACTTTATATTTCTTCACCTTTTCCTTTACTTCTTTTAGCACATCGTCCATTATGATGTTAAACAAGGTTGGGCTTAACACTCCCCCTTGCCTAAGTCCTTCTTTTGTTCTAAACTCCTCGGATATACAGTTTACTGTTCTTCCATAGCACCTTGTGACCCGGTATAAGCTTTCTATGGCTGTACATAGTTGAGTATTTATCCCTCTTGCTTTTAGGCTATTCCATATTTGTTTTCTACGTACACAGTCAAATGCTTTTTCGAGATCTAAAAACGCGACGTATATCATGCTGCTTCTACTTTTCTCTATAAGTTGTTTGATTGTGAAAATATAATCCTGCACTCCCCTTCCTTTCCTAAATGCGCTTTGTGATTTCTCTAATTGTGGTTCTATAATTTCTTTTAGTCTCCTTTCTCCTTCCTTCCTTTTTTATATAAGGGTATGATTATTCTTAGTTCCCAGTCCTTCGGAATTTTTCCAGTTCTCATTACTTCGTTGAATAGCTCTCTTAACATTTCTCGTCCTTTCTCGCCGGTATATTTCACCATTTCTGTGGTTATGTTGTCGTGTCCCGCTGTTTTGCCTCTCTTCACTGTGCTGATCACTTCATTAATTTCTTTCATTGTTATTTCTTGTGCTTCCTGAGATTGATTTTGGTTTACTTCTTCATCTTCGCCTTTTCCTTCGGCTTTCCCTATTTGCCCTGCAGTTAGCATCTCCTCGAAGTATTCCTTCCATCTTTTTATCACCTCTTCTCCGTCGTGTATTATTTTGCCATTTTTATTTTTCATATACTTGAGTGTAACTTTCTTTCCTCTCCTCATAGCTTTAAGTGCATTGTAGAACAACTTTTGATTTCGGTGTCTGTCTTTTTCTAGTTTCTCCCCGAATTCTTCCCATGCTTTTTGTTTTGCCTGATTCACCATTTCTTTCACTTTACTTCTCTGTTCTTTGTATTCAATGTATTTCTCATTTGTTCTAGATTGCAGGTACTTTTTTCATTTATCTTTTTTAATTTTCACCTCTTCTTTAATTTGTCGGCTCCACCATCTTGTTTGTTTTTTGTCCTTGTTTATTTTTATACTTCCGCAAACTTCTTTAGCTGTCTCGTATAATATTTCCTTTATCTCTTTCCATAGTTCTTCTGAATATATTTCATTTCCCTTATTGCATCTGTTCCATTTTTCTTCTGTCCTTTTTTTGTACACTTTGGCTATTTCAGTTTCATGTAATTTATACGACCTAATCTTGACTGCTGTATAGCTTTTCGTGTTTCTTGGGTTTTCATTTCTATCCCTTCCTTCATTTCTATTTTCGATGTTAACAGGTAATGATCAGAATAAATTTCTGCTCCTCTTTTAACTCTCGTATCTTTCACTTCTTTCTTGTATTTACTATTGATGATTATATAATCTATGATAGATTTCTCATTTCTGCTTTCCACTACTCTTGTAAATTTATGGATCTCCTTGTGATTGAAGAATGTGTTAGTTATTTTTAGGTCATTGGTAATACAGAAATCGATGAGCCGCCTACCATTGTTGTTTCTTACATCCTCTCCGTGTCTTTCTAAAGCTTCACCCGTTTCATCATCTCGTTTGCCTATCATACCGTTCAGATCTCCAATTATAATCACTCTTCCTCTATACTCTTCCATTACTTCCATGAGTTGTTCCCAAAATTCATCTTTTATATTCGTACTTTCAGCTTCGTTTGGTCCATATGTTACAATAATTACTGTTTCTTCCTCACTCTCTGTGTCCATTTCGATCTTTAATACTCTCTCTGATATTCCCGTCCATTTTCTTATGTATTTAGCTTTATCTTTTCTTATAATACATCCTACTCCCCCTTTTGCTCTTTGGTTCTGATTCACTCCGCTGTATAGCATCGTATGTCCCCCTTCTACTTCTATTTCGCCTATTCCTTCCTTTTTCGTTTCTGTAATACCTAATATATCTAAATTAGTCTTTTCAAATTCTTCAAGTAGCTCGTTCTCTTTGCCGTATATACTTCTAATGTTCCAGGTTCCTATTCTCTCTTTTTGCTTTTGGTTCGATTCAGTTCTTTCTTTTTGCTTGATTTTTTTTCATGTCCTGTTCCATAGCCTTTGTTGTCATTTTTCCTTCCCTTCTCTAAATCCTTTCGTTTTTTGTCGTTCTCGTTATCTTCCGTAGTTGTTCTTCCAGCCGATTTTGATCAGGGGATCTGTCACTCACGGTTCGTTTTTTTTCTCTGCTTTCTTGTGTGCCTAGGTCCGCTGTTACTTTCGGTATTTCGTCGGTTCCGTACGCTCTTCCATTTATAATTAGTTTATTATATTTTATCTGTGCATTATGATCTTTTTGCCTAGCCTCTTTTAACAGCGGTACTAGTCTTTTTCGTTCATTCTGTATTTCCTTGGTGAAGTCCTCATCTATCCATATGTTCGATCCTTTTAGCGTTTTCTTCTTATTCAGGATTTGTTTTTTTCGTGTTTGGTTAATTTAATTATTATTGGTCTTTTTTTCTCTTCATTGTATTTACCGATTCTTCTTATTTCGTCTAATTCATTTTCTATTTCCATCTTCACCCCCATTGCTTCTATAATGTCTTTCACTTTATCCTTAGTTTCCTCCATTTTTTCATTTTCTTTCTCTTCAACTCCTTTTATTATTAAGTTGTTCGCTCTTGAATTCTTTTCAAAAATTTCAATTCTTTTATCTTGTGCAATTTTCCCTTTTAGGTATATATTTTCTTGTTTTACTCCATCCAGTTCTTTAATTACATTTTCGATTTTATTGTCCATTGCATCTAATTTTGCTTTTATTTCCTGGAACATTTCCTTTACTTCCTCCATATTCCTTTATTTTGTAACTTCACGTCGCCCTTCGATTTAAATAAATGCTGGTGTAATTGTGTGTATCAACTTTGCAATTCTACCCTTATTTATGTATTTCACAGCAGTTCAATTTGCCCCCAGGTATACTGCTTGCAACTCTATAACGTATGTGTTGCCTATTTTGAAAATTTTGCGCGTCTCCTTATCTGTCATGCTGCATGCAACTTTCCACCTTATTTGATTTGCTTTTAACCTCAAACTAAACTTGTGACTTATGTTACGTACGGAATTTTAGTTCAAGCTTTACTGTTTTCTCGAGTGAAAATTCAATTGAGTTTAATTTTTAAAACACAGAAAACCATGTCGTCAAGGCGTCAAGTTTCTGCTTCAGATTTGCCAGACAAAGAACGCAGAACAGTTTTGGTTTTTTGAGGTTGCATGGTATAAATAAATCTAGTTAATGGAACCTAACCCTGTTTTTTATCACTTGCGCATCGCGGCATTCTTCTGGAACGTAGCCCCTGCGAACGGCGAGGTCTGCCTGTAACTCGTAAACAAAAGACGATAGCCAATTTTAGTTTTCACTATTAAGCTTTTCTCAAAAAAAGAGATTGAAGATTTTTCCATATCTCTTATAGTTACGAGATTCCCTATGAAAACATCAAAATTTGCCCACCCTGTACACACACCAAATTTGTAATTAATATTTTATTTTCAAAAATTTACAAAATTTACAATTTTTTCTCTCAAGTTAAATATTCTGTATTTTTTTAAAACGAACTTGCGGATCCATGTTGATAGGAACTTTTTTTCTTAGAATAAGCCAAGGAGCATGCCAATTTCCTACACATACTTACGAAACACCCTTATATGATGTGACAGGGTGTTGGATTGCTTTATTCTTATCCGACCTGAAAATAATTCATTATTTTCTCAAAACAGCACGAGTTAAATATAAAAGAATTTATTAGATACCACACTTCGTACATTATTTTAAACCTAATTGGCAACAATGCACAAAGTACTATAATAACATTCTAGCGCAATCACGTTATGAAATATATTCATTCATAAATACTAGTGCAAAAATACTATACCTAAC
>CALNHX010004681.1:105699-121894 GCA_940337035.1 Agriotes lineatus | reverse complement strand
ACCCAACTCTGAGGAATTAGTTTTTCTTGTCTACCGAGCTAGCCTTCTGTAATATTAAATTGCAAATAAATAAAATACAATAAAGGGAATAATACTGTTTATTTGTTAGTAGTTAACGAACCCAGTTAAAACAGAATTATTTTTGGTCAGTCTAACATTTGAATGAAATAAATGTAAGTAAGGTATGTGTAACTACATTCAAATTATTACTATATTATATCATATCACATTACATTTACCTATTACATTACAATATATATATATATACTTGTACAGCTCTAGTTTAGTCATTTCTCGCAGCTGCAGGCAGGCTTTCGCAGTTATAAACGTCTCGATTTTCGAGTATTTAAAATTCAGCCTGCGAGAGCAACAAGGACAGCTTGGTTATTTTTGCCGGTGAGCGAGGACTCGTCTAACGACTGTCTTCGCGCGCGATGCTCTGATTGGACAGCGCAGCCTCGTATGGCAGGTGTTGGCTTCACGAGAGCGTTTACGCAAAGAGTCGGTGACGTGATGCTGTTTCGAAAGGTCGTGCTGCACTTGTATGCGTGAGGAAGCCCATGGCATATCGTTGTGACGTGATGCTGTTTCGAAAGGTCGTGCTGCACTTGTATGCGTGAGGAAGCCCGTGGCATATCGTTGTGAGAGTTCCGTTCTCATGTGGGTTTGTTAAAACCAAGTTTACGCTACCGTCTGTAGGCACGATCCCGTTTCGGAAACTTCCCAAACAACGGCCATGCTATTTGGCGTGATGGCCGAGGGGGCCCGTATTGCCACTCACCCTGCATAGAGGAGCTTAGGGGGATTCCGTCGTCTTTCAACTCTTGTCACATTCACCCAGATGCGACCTAAGTACTGTAGCTGGCTTGGATGGTACCACCACTACAGGCTGAAGCCGTGAAACAGGTAAAATTGTGCAAGAGACTAGTTCGATCGCATGTTTCTGTAATTTAACCCTTTTAAAACCGGCGACTGCCGCTGAAGTAATGCAGTAGAACACTCTGTATAAAATCCAACGTTGTGTGCTACCAATCTGTGCAGCCAGACCGATTTGTTGCTGTGAATTTAACTAATAATACCAGAGTACTCTCTGTTTCAAATGCAACATCGTGAACTAACATTTTGTGCTGCTAGCCTGATGTGATATGTTGCCGAATTCATAAATAATATAGTCAAAATTATACCCATTCGGAGTCACGTGACTTTTGTCTGTCACTGTTCATCTTTAGTAAAATAGATGAAATGGAAGAAATTCGAAAAAAAGGCATGTCGATTCATAACATTAATTTTAAAATTTGACGTTTCTAATCTGTCAGATTATATTTTTCGTGTAAGTTATTGAGATAAGGGTAATAAAACCAAAAATTGTTGAGCGGAAAACTGGAAATTAAAAGAAACCATCGGACATGCGGTATAACGAGGAGTCACAACAATTAATTTGAATATTATGAGTTTTTATGAAGAGTACAATATTAATAATAGTAAATCAACAGTTTCACCCTCCAACGCTGTTCGCCGTGCTTCTCTTGCGTTAAATGTCTCGGAGAGCACAATTTACCGAAAATATGAGCCAGAAAGTGAAGAATACAAAAACGGAAGTCAACGAAGCAGTCAACAACTCCACCAGGGACACTATATATAAAATGTATGTAGCTAAAAAGAATTTGCAACCATAGAAAACCTAAAAAACGCTTGGTTGAAGAATCTGGAGGAGATTTTTCACATTCAGTTTCTTCCCTAAATAGATTGTGCAAGGAAATAGGCTTCAAATGGCAATGTTCTATAACAGAATATGCATGTACAGAAATTGAGTTAAAATTTGCTATACGCAGCAGGTTTTTAATGTAGCAGCTGACATATCTTTATTATATTTACATTTTACGACATGTTATGTTTTCTTGAACTTGTAAAGTCAGTTTGATTTCATATATGAGAATTACCCCCGTAGCAACCTTGTTTTAGAAATTGGCAGATGGTATGATAACCTACAAAACGGAATGTCATTTATTACCCTAAAATTGCATTTTTAAGCATCGACATACGTAAAGTTACTAGATTATCACGTAACTCCGAATGGGTATAAATTTGACTATACCAGAGTACTCTCTGTTTCAAAAGTAACTTCGTGAACTAACATTTTGTGCTGCTGATCTGTTGCCGAATTCATGAATAATACCAGAGTATACTATGACTAAAAATTTTCGTTGTATGTGAACATATTGTGCTGCGATGCGACCGTATTTGTGTAGGATAGGGCGTTCTGGTGACTCAAACTCAAGTTCAGGCTTTACACTCGCGCGTCATGCCCGATGGGGCCTAGATCGACGTTTAACCTCATTCGGCCTGGAATTGATGTTCGGCTCAGCTACGCGTCGCAATCTTTAGATAAAGCGCTTCCCCAGCTGGGCGTACCCTATTCGCCAATTTTGCGAGCCGTCATACGTATCGCATAAATCTGTAACTGGTTGTCTGTTAGATGTTAGATGTTAGGTCGCTGAGAGTGGCCCAATAGATGTATTAACCATACCGTCTTATTCTTTGCCCTTTCGGGGCTTGTGCATGTTTGTTTACAGGGTGACTGTGTCACTGTGTTGCGACGATTGTAAGGTGAAGCCAGAACGTGGCGGGTGGGCATTCCAGGTAGGTGTTTGTGACTGTCGCTGCATCGTGGCTTCCGAAATAATTATTGGAGTATTTTTCCCAAATAGTTATTTGAGTATTTTTCCTAAATAGTTATTTGAGTATTTCTCGCCCCGTTTAACCGTCCAGGTCCGGTTGAACGTGGGTATCTTGAGTTGGATCTGGTGGCGCCCATTTCTTTAACAATACCCTGTATATACCTCGACATGCTTGCCCTGTGGTGTACCGTTTAGAACCACGCCCATCTCCCTGAGCGCATTCGAGCCGAGGCCTTTAGCCTGCTTTAACGATTTCTCGGGGTAAACGTGCCATTTTTTGGACTTATCTAGTACTCGATACTCGTCCATCCGTGAGTGTTGTAAGGCTAATTTAATACAGTAACAAGCTATTGAAAGGTTAGGTTTTGCGTCAGTTTGTGCCAAAACAGTTTTGGCACAAACTGACGCAAAACCTAACCTGCTAACCTCGAATTTGACATAATTGTGAGCTCTTGTCATAATGACTTACAGTGCCACCAACTTTAAAATTTACTACTAATTTTAAAATAATTGTAACTAAAATGTCAATAAATGACGTTTAAAAAAACGGTTTTCGTTTTAAATCTTCCTACAACGGGAAAAAAAATAGTTTATGCAACTCGGAGAGCATGCTATTTTGCTTTAGTGCAATTTCTGACTCGAGGGCGAAGGCCGAGAGTCGGAAATTGTACCTCAGCAAAATAACGCATTTCTCTCCCTCATTGCATAATCTACTGTTGTAATTGTGTAAATACGTAATAAAACCCATTAGAATACTAAAGAATTTTAATAAAACGTAAAGGGGTATGTTAATTACGCAATACAAGTAAAATAAATTGTCCAAAGCAAGATCTTGGAATATCAAGTATCATTATATATGTTTTCTCTTTTTATGACTCTCTGAACAATTATAAATAACATTTGTCTAACATACCCCATGTCTAAAATTAACATTTTTGAAATAGAGCCGCTTAAAAATATGCCGTAATTCTTATTTGTTTGTATTTTACGGAAAAAACGGAGTAGGCCAGGGCAGAGGTTGCTATGGTTTTTAAAAACCATTGAATTTTGACAAGTATTTTCAACCCTATCGACATACCGAATTGCATATTTCTATCTCAAACTGTTTCGAAATGCCGCCGTGGGTAGTAGTTTCATTGTTACCCGGTATATGTATTATGCACTGGCTACTCTATTTAAATTGAATTGTACCTTTTAATATGCAAACTTTCAAATATTGATATGATAGCGCATGAAACTCTTTCAGGGTTAGGTTCAATTATCTAGTTACTTTGTTCTGAAATAATGATTTTCAAATATTTTTAAAACTATGCATTCAAATTAAACGTCACTTCTAATGTCAACCAAATGTCAACAACAATTTTTAGATCTCAATGACAAACGCCCAATTCATAGAATGGCACACCACAACCTTACATCATATAGTAAGTTATTGTATCTTAATTAATGTTACTTTTTAAATTGTCTTTATTTGCTTTTTAGTTGGTATACTATAAGAAATTACTTAACCAGTAATCAGTAAACTAAAAAAAAAGAAATTACCCACCTTGTATATTTCACTTCCAAAATGTTCAAGATTGCAACCTATCCTTTCGTCACAATTGACCCCTCTAAGCAGCTCCCTGCAATGCAGCAGCTCTCACGAACAAACAGCTAGTCTCTGGTTTGGTGCACACAACGAACCCAAAATTCTTGACAGCAACCAGTCAACCAAGTAATCCCAGATATCCTCCGTCTCTGCTACTACCTTCTGGAATATACCCTCTCGCTTCACCGACACCCTTCTGGATTCTCCACTCAGCAGCAAATAAATTGATGTAACCCATATCTATTTATGTTACTTGTCAAATGTATTCTTCTCAATAAAGCTGTTCCAGTTAATTCTTCAATTATTCACTTGTAAATGACAATCCTTGTATCCATTAAGTTTTATAACTTGCCAATCATCTTCTGTAATTAAGTTCTTTGCTTCTCTTACTTGCTTCTTAGTAATTTACTTTTTATATACAACATAGATTTAGATTACCCTTTTTAAATAAGCCAAGACATTTTATATTAAAAGAGGTTTAAATTCAATATTTTTAATCAGACCAAAACGATTTTCTGTACATGTTTTTTAAGTTGTTATTTTCTTATAATGAAAAACAAGCTTCCTAGCTACCACATTTTCATTCTTAATGCCTTCTAGTCTGTATTCTCATTGATATCTACCTACTTTAATTCTACTAAGGGTAGAATTTTGCATTTGGCATTGCCTCTTAAACCGTATTTAAAATATTGTCTTTATTTTAAAACCGCCTCTAACCTTTCAATAGCTTGTTACTGTATTAAATTAGCCTTACAACACTCACGGATGGACGAGTATCGAGTACTAGATAAGTCCAAAAAATGGCACGCTTACCCCGAGAAATCGTTAAAGCAGGCTAAAGGCCTCGGCTCGAATGCGCTCAGGGAGATGGGCGTGGTTCTAAACGGTACACCACAGGGCAAGCATGTCGAGGTATATACAGGGTATTGTTAAAGAAATGGGCGCCACCAGATCCAACTCAAGATACCTACGTTCAACCGGACCTGGACGGTTAAACGGGGCGAGAAATACTCAAATAACTATTTAGGAAAAATACTCAAATAACTATTTGGGAAAAATACTCCAATAATTATTTCGGAAGCCACGATGCAGCGACAGTCACAAATACCTACCTGGAATGCTCACCCGCCACGTTCTGGCCTCACCTTACAATCGTCGCAACACAGTGACACAGTCACCCTGTAAACAAACATGAACAAGCCCCGAAAGGGCAAAGAATAAGACGGTATGGTTAATACATCTATTGGGCCACTCTCAGCGACCTAACATCTAACATCTAACAGACAACCAGTTACAGATTTATGCGATACGTATGACGGCTCGCAAAATTGGCGAATAGGGTACGCCCAGCTGGGGAAGCGCTTTATCTAAAGATTGCGACGCGTAGCTGAGCCGAACATCAATTCCAGGCCGAATGAGGTTAAACGTCGATCTAGGCCCCATCGGGCATGACGCGCGAGTGTAAAGCCTGAACTTGAGTTTGAGTCACCAGAACGCCCTATCCTACACAAATACGGTCGCATCGCAGCACAATATGTTCACATACAACGAAAATTTTTAGTCATAGTATACTCTGGTATTATTCATGAATTCGGCAACAGATCAGCAGCACAAAATGTTAGTTCACGAAGTTACTTTTGAAACAGAGAGTACTCTGGTATAGTCAAATTTATACCCATTCGGAGTTACGTGATAATCTAGTAACTTTACGTATGTCGATTCTTAAAAATGAAATTTTAGGGTAATAAATGACATTCCGTTTTGTAGGTTATCATACCATCTGCCAATTTCTAAAACAAGGTTGCTACGGGGGTAATTCTCATATATGAAATCAAACTGACTTTACAAGTTCAAGAAAACATAACATGTCGTAAAATGTAAATATAATAAAGATATGTCAGCTGCTACATTAAAAACCTGCTGCGTATAGCAAATTTTAACTCAATTTCTGTACATGCATATTCTGTTATAGAACATTGCCATTTGAAGCCTATTTCCTTGCACAATCTATTTAGGGAAAAAACTGAATGTGAAAAATCTCCTCCAGATTCTTCAACCAAGCGTTTTTTAGGTTTTCTATGGTTGCAAATTCTTTTTAGCTACATACATTTTATATATAGTGTCCTTGGTGGAGTTGTTGACTGCTTCGTTGACTTCCGTTTTTGTATTCTTCACCTTCTGGCTCATATTTTCGGTAAATTGTGCTCTCCGAGACATTTAACGCAAGAGAAGCACGGCGAACAGCGTTGGAGGGTGAAACTGTTGATTTACTATTATTAATATTGTACTCTTCATAAAAACTCATAATATTCAAATTAATTGTTGTGACTCCTCGTTATACCGCATGTCCGATGGTTTCTTTTAATTTCCAGTTTTCCGCTCAACAATTTTTGGTTTTATTACCCTTATCTCAATAACTTACACGAAAAATATAATCTGACAGATTAGAAACGTCAAATTTTAAAATTAATGTTATGAATCGACATGCCTTTTTTTCGAATTTCTTCCATTTAATCTATTTTACTAAAGATGAACAGTGACAGACAAAAGTCACGTGACTCCGAATGGGTATAATTTTGACTATATTATTTATGAATTCGGCAACATATCACATCAGGCTAGCAGCACAAAATGTTAGTTCACGATGTTGCATTTGAAACAGAGAGTACTCTGGTATTATTAGTTAAATTCACAGCAACAAATCGGTCTGGCTGCACAGATTAGTAGCACACAACGTTGGATTTTATACAGAGTGTTCTACTGCATTACTTCAGCGGCAGTCGCCGGTTTTAAAAGGGTTAAATTACAGAAACATGCGATCGAACTAGTCTATTGCACAATTTTACCTGTTTCACGGCTTCAGCCTGTAGTGGTGGTACCATCCAAGCAGCTACAGTACTTAGGTCGCATCTGGGTGAATGTGACAAGAGTGAAAGACGACGGAATCCCCCTAAGCTCCTCTATGCAGGGTGAGTGGCAATACGGGCCCCCTCGGCCATCACGCCAAATAGCATGGCCGTTGTTTGGGAAGTTTCCGAAACGGGATCGTGCCTACAGACGGTAGCGTAAACTTGGTTTTAACAAACCCACATGAGAACGGAACTCTCACAACGATATGCCACGGGCTTCCTCACGCATACAAGTGCAGCACGACCTTTCGAAACAGCATCACGTCACAACGATATGCCATGGGCTTCCTCACGCATACAAGTGCAGCACGACCTTTCGAAACAGCATCACGTCACCGACTCTTTGCGTAAACGCTCTCGTGAAGCCAACACCTGCCATACGAGGCTGCGCTGTCCAATCAGAGCATCGCGCGCGAAGACAGTCGTTAGACGAGTCCTCGCTCACCGGCAAAAATAACCAAGCTGTCCTTGTTGCTCTCGCAGGCTGAATTTTAAATACTCGAAAATCGAGACGTTTATAACTGCGAAAGCCTGCCTGCAGCTGCGAGAAATGACTAAACTAGAGCTGTACAAGTATATATATATATATATTGTAATGTAATAGGTAAATGTAATGTGATATGATATAATATAGTAATAATTTGAATTGTAGTTACACATACCTTACTTACATTTATTTCATTCAAATGTTAGACTGACCAAAAATAATTCTGTTTTAACTGGGTTCGTTAACTACTAACAAATAAACAGTATTATTCCCTTTATTGTATTTTATTTATTTGCAATTTAATATTACAGAAGGCTAGCTCGGTAGACAAGAAAAACTAATTCCTCAGAGTTGGGTTCCCCGGTTCGTTAATATTAAAATTCGTGTGATATGCCACTGAGCTGTAAATTTACCTCAATCGCGCAGACGCTACTTGGCTGCGCTGTCAAAATTCTTACACAAATCGGTTTATTGTTGTGGTTCGCGTTTAATGACTTTAAATTTAACAAAAGGAGTTTTATGAGCACTCGCTAAGGTAATTTTTGAATTTTCGCTCCTTCGATGGCATTAATCTATTTTTTTTTGGCAGGCAAAACCTCCACTTGATTGTTAAACGAAGCCAAACATGCAATTGTTTTTCTTAACCTCAAATCTGGATTTTATGCAATTACTGGATATTTGCTTTTAATAGATGCTTTAATCTGCCTGGATCTGGCTTCCGTAAGACGTACTCTTGCTCTAATGGTAACTTTCCGGTTCCTAACGCCGATACTTTGATTACAATCTAACCTGAGTTTTCTGCAGTGCTGCGGTAACTCGGACTCGGACATCGTCTCCTGATGATCTCTGCCTGAAGCTGGGCCCCTGGGATGCTGACTGCTGTGACGGTCTCCTACACGCTGGGCGGATGTGCTACCGCTAAAATCTCGGGCTCAGGAACTCTATTGTGCCTGTGATTGCTGTTCGTAAGCTTGAGCTGGCCTCGGTCGGATCCTCGAAGTGTGGTTTCAAAGAAAATAATTTTTTATGTGATGGAATTTGCTACCCACACGTTCACTGGTGCACCGTTAATTTCTCTACACAATGGTGTACTTTTTATTATTATAAATCAAGTATTTCTATATTAAAATTGCAATTAAATGAGAGACCAAAAACTGTGTGTCAATATTTAATTTTATTCAAATGTTTCTTCCTGCTGATCGTTAACAACAAATACCTATCTAAACTACAAAAACGGATATTTACCAAGTTCAATACAATAACCTTCTTAACTAATATTCATTATAACTAAAATTATTTATAAAATTTCTAATTCTAAAATATTGTCATTTCAATTTTATTTTAACCAGAGCCAGTAGATATAGAGAGTACCGCCACGTCCGCCATGTTTATTCCTCTGGCATGCGTCACTATGAGGTTTGTAACACAATTCCGTCAACGTGACGTTTGTTGGCAATCCAAAACTTTACTTAAAATTGGCAAGACTGTAAGTCTATGTCAAATTCGAGGTTAGCAGGTTAGTGTTTGCGTCAGTTTTGACACAAACTGGCGCAAAACATAACCTGTTAACCTCGAATTTGACATAGACTTACAGTCTTGCCAATTTCAAGTAAAATTTTAGACATACCTCAATCAGTCATTGCTGGTGGGAACAAAAATGGCGGCGATAGCGGCATTTTCACGGATCAAAGAATGGCGGTACTCTCTATATCTACTGGCTCTGATTTTAACTGTCTCATAGCGCCACTCACTTTGTATTATTTAGATTGTCATTTCACTCTCGCGTAATTACATTGACTTGTTTATTTAAAATAGCCCACTTCCATCACCAATTTTGTTTCACATCTTGTTGTGTGTCCTTTTCATTATATTTTTATCCACTGTCTACTTTTCCCAGATTTTCAAATATTACTGTCTAATATTACAATTGCCATGTTCTGCCTGGTTTATGCTCTTTGCACCATATTATAATAATTCTGCTTCTTTTACCTTCATTTAAAATGCTTATAAACATATCCTATTTAATTATTCTGGCATCTAAGCTTCATTTAACATGCACATATTATAAACCTTTCTGTGACAGTTCTATTTATTTGGTTTGGCTTTAATTTTGCACAAACATTTTTGGCTAATTTAAAATTATCGACTCTAATCTATGAAAAACGAGCTCTGCCCTTTGCCTTTTGTACTCAAATCATTTCATTACTACTGGCATTGCTTTGCAAATGTAATTACGGATTGAAATTTATACGCTAAATCTTGTAGTTGTATGAACTACTCCAACTTTGTGCTATCTGTCTCTATCGTGTCAGTTTGACAGAATAATCTACCCGCTGACGCGGTCGGACTATTTAACCTGTCAAACTGACCCTCTTTTATTATTGTACAACAAGCTATCGACATATAACCCGATAATATCGAAGTAGGTACTTATAGTATTACTTCTGATAACTCTTGAAACTCTTTCAGGGTTTTGGGTTCGATTATCTACTCGCTTTGTTATGTAAATTTGATTTGCAAATATTGTTCAACTGTACATTGAAATTACTGGTCACCTCTAATGACAAATTATATATCAACAACCAATCTCAAATCAAACATGACAAATGCTCAACTCCAATTGTACACCACTAACCCTATATGATACTGTAAGTAATTGTTTATAATTAATTGTACTTTTTAAATTGTCTTTTATTTGCTTTAACGTTGATATAACAAGATTAATACCCACAATGTGCTACTCTTATATCACCTCCAAGGCAGTAATCCTCTGAAGTCAACAGCTTGGACCCTTTCTTAGTCCTGCTGTAATGTCCTGCTCACCAACCCTGACAGTCAACCCCTACTGACCAACAGCTGTCAATTCGTCAACTCCCGGCAGCTATCAGGACAGACTGCGCCCTACTCTGTTCGCGTATCTATCATCTTCCAGAATAGACCTCCTTCAAATAGCTCTCTGACAAGTTAGCTGTCACAGACGAACTCCAATTGTCACACCTCTTCCGCAGCTCCAAGATTCACCAACCTCTGTCGTCAGTAGCCAACAGAATACCTCAGATATGGTAGTGCCTCAGCTATCTTCCTTGAATGGATCCTCTCGTCTTCAAAATATCTCTACGAACTCAGTATTCAGCAACACTCAAATTTATGTAACTCCCTGTCAATTGTATTCTTTAAAATAAAATTATCGTTATCCAAATCTTTAATTCTTCACTACTTAATAATTCTTCTGGTATCTCTATTTAATTTTACCATCTTCCAATTGTCTTCTGTAACTTATACTTTATTTCTCGTACTTATTTATTGACAAATGTAAATTCTAATAAAAAATATGTTGAAGTAGGTAAGACTCAAATGAACTTAAATTATAGAAGGCATTAATAATTAAAATATGGTAGTTAGGCGAATTTGTTACGATTATTAATAATAACAAATTATAAAAGTATGTACGTTTTTACAATTTTGGTCTGAATAAAAATATTGAAATTTACCCTGGATTCTGGATTCTGGATTAAAAATGGAGGGTGAGTTACCTCACATGCACTTAGGCCGCATTAAGTGGGCCCATTGTGCTACCTCCCAGCAGCTCTCCAAGTTGGGTATCACTCAAGCCATCTAATCCTTTGAATGTACTTAAGGACAACCGCAACTGGAGTGTTGCTAATTCTGACCATATCGGGCCAGAAGTCCCCCAACATGGATCCTCTGACTCTTGCGAGAGCTGGACAGTGGCACAGAACGTGTTCTGCTGTCTCGTCATCCTCGTTGCATCCGCGACAGTTTGGGCTGTCCACTAGTCCCATCCTGTGCATATGTTTGTTTAGAGTGCAGTGTCCAGATAGGATACCCACGACTAATCGAAGGTTTCTTCGGGACAGTTGCAAGCAATATTTGGCTGTCTTTGGCGAGGGCGCTGTAATAGCAGCTCTTGCTTTCCGGCAGCTTTGCATGTTAACCCATCTTCGTGTGAAGCTGTTTAAGGTTTCTTGATATAGCATAGAGCTTAATATTGTCAGGGATATAGGGATTACGGGTTCTGGCCCCCAGAGAGGTTGCCCGGAAGCCAGTCTCGCAGTCTCATCAGCCTCCTCATTGCCGTAGTTACCGTCATGTCCTTTCACCCATACAAGGGAAACGACATTATTTTTTGAGATATCCTCGAGAGCTTCACGGCACTGCAGTACCACACCTGAGGTAATTTTGCAACTGCCCAGGGCTAGTAAAGCGGCTCTACTGTCACTGAAGATACCAATACATTGATTCTCGATTTTTCTTTCAAGAATTGCTTTTGCACCATGCATTATTCCAATTACTTCCGCTTGGAAGACAGTGGCCATTTTGCCTAGTGGTATGCTTTGGCGGAGGTTCAGATCGTCAGAGAAAACTCCGGCACCCGTTCCATGCTTTGTTTTAGATCCATCAGTAAAGATGGATATATCTATATGCTGGGTAAATCCGGCATTTTCATAGACGTTAAATTGTCTGTTGAAGGCATATTGTAGAGGGAGGTAGTCTACTATAGCGTCCAGAAGAGGGATCTTGTCGACGGCCTCATTCAGGATGCGGGTATGCCTACCTCCCCTGCCTGCTGTGTGCCACAGCCCTTTGTAGCGCAGCCTCAAGGCGGTCCTTACGGCTACTTCCTCCACAAAAAGATCAAGTGGTGGAAGGCATAAAACCACCTCTAAAGCGGCTGTAGGGGTTGAGCGTATAGCACCTGTAGAACTAAGACAGGCAAGGCGTTGCACATGTCCTAGTTTACTTGCTGCTGTAGCCTGTCTGACCCTGGGCCACCAGACAAGTGCTCCATAACATAGCATGGGCCTTATCACGGCAGTATACAGCCACAAGGTAATTCGGGGTGAGAGTCCCCAGGATTTACCCAAAGCGCGGCGACACTGCCAGAATGCCATGCATGCTTTTTCAGTTTTAACTTTTAAATGTTTCTCCCAATTCAGCTGTCTGTCAAAAATAACTCCCAAGTATTTGACATTGTCTGAAAATCTGAGAGAAGTATTGAATAGCAGAGGTCTACGTAAAGGTCCTAGCTTCCTTTTTTTTGTGAAAAGTACCATTTCTGTCTTTGAAGGGTTGACAGAGAGGGCCTGTTCATTACACCATGTTTCCGTTATTCGAAGAGCTGTCTGCATCACGTTACAGAGCGTGCTCTCGAACTTGCCAGTAATGAGGATGACGATGTCATCCGCATATCCAGTAGTATAGAATCCAGCATTATTGAGTGTGCTTAGAAGGCTGTCTACCACTGTATTCCACAGTAGTGGGGACAGAACCCCCCCTTGCGGACAGCCCTTCGTCACAACACCTCTAATGGAGTTGTATCCTACATTAAATTGTACTGCTCTCATCGTAAGCATGTGTTTTATCCACTCACAGAGAGTGGGTGCCAACCATGCCTGCGTAAGGCAGAGTTAATGCTCTCAAAGGAAGCCTTGTCAAAGGCTCCTTCAATATCAATGAAAACTCCCAGAGTGGACATTTTATTGTCTAGCAATCTCTCAATACGGTTCACTACAGCATGTAGCGCCGATTCAGTAGATCTCCCTGAGATATAGGCGTGTTGGTGCGGGTGCAATGGGTGTAAAGCCAGCACCCTTTCCCGTATTTCTCTGTCACAAAGTCTCTCAAGCGTCTTTAGTAAGAAGGATGTAAGACTAATGGGACGATATGATTTGGCCTGGGTATAATCCGTACGCCCTGGTTTAGGTATAAAAACTACCTTCACTTCTCTCCAGCTCTCCGGTATATATCGAAAGGCGATACATGCCCGGTAGATGCGCACCAGGTGAACAAGCATCAGGTCCAGTCCCCATTGTAGCAGGGCTGGAAAGATACCGTCCACTCCTGGCGACTTGAAGGGGAGAAAGGAGTTTATAGCCCAGGTTACCTTGTCACCCCGTACGACCTGGTTTGCCACAATTTACCCTATTTTTGAATGTGTTACTTTCGGAAATGTTTAAAATGGGTTATTAAAAATCTACGAGGTAAACCTAGCATGTATAAAGAAGAATATTATAAGTGAAGCATCATTTATATAAGAGTATTGGAAGATGGAAGAACTAAGTAGAAGCAAGCAGAGTTATTAATTATAGAAGAATTCAAGATTTGGATAGAAATAGTTTATTTTAAATAATACAATTGACAAGGAGCATTGCTAAGTGTTGGGTTTGTGAAGGCGTTCTGAAGACAACAGGATCTGTTCGAGGAAGGTAGCAGAGGGACTACTGGACTTGAGGTATTCTAAAGGTTACGGACGATAGAGGTTGGTAAAGCTTGGAGCTACGGAAGAAGCATAGCAGAGTAGGGCGAGGTCTGTCCTGGTAGCAACCGGTAGTCAACAAGTTGACAGCTGTTGTCAGTAAGCAGTGCATCACAGAGGGACTAACAAAGCGGTTCAAGCTGCTAACGTTAGGAGGATTACTAACTTGAAGGTGATAAGAGCAGTAAGAGTAGGAACAGTGCAAGGTTGGTCGTAGTTTTGTTCTATCGACGCTATATCAAATAAAAGACAATTTCAAAAGTGCAATTAACTATAAACAAGTACTTACCGTAGAATATAAAAGTCAATATAATACAAATAGAATTGAGCATTTGTCATATTTGATTGAGAGTATTAATAGAACTTTGTTTGTCATAAAAGGTGGCAGTTAATGTCATTACACAATTGAAAGTCATTTTTAAAATAAAAATTAATTAACAAGCAACTAGATAACCGAACCAACCCTGAAACAGTCTCATAGCGCTATCAATTTTAATTAAATAATATTAAAATTCGAACGATACAATTCAAGTTAAAATTAAGAGCAGTCACTACATATATGTCAAACCACCTTACGGCGCTTACCTCTCACCCGTACGATTGGATGTGCCATATGTAGGTTATATATATTAGACGGTAGTTTAGCGTGTCGGTAATGTTGATATCTATACTGAGAAATATACTAAAAACCACTGGAGAGAAATTACCACAAAGAATTTTAGTATATATTTAAATTAACCCTTTTAACATTAATAAAAATGATTCAAATTGATACAGAGTAAATTACATTTAATGTTGAATAATTTAATTACAAAGAATGCCTGAAATAAACGTTTAGACAACAATAATAAGTACATTAAAAAATGTACCTCAATATAACCAGTATTAATAACAGCAAATTAAATCAAATAAACAAAGAAATGCATACTGCAGTAAATCTACTAAAATGAATAATTTGAAGGGTTGCTAGCTTAAAATGTACTGCTCAGGTTGCTTATTTACTAGTATTAAATTAAAAGCAGAAAACATGAAAATTCTATACAAATATATCATAGGGTTCCTACTTAAATTGGCATTTCCGGCCTAATTATTTTAGTTTTCTTTGATCCATTTTGAAAAACAAAAACCAGTATTTAGTGTGTTGCCGATATGAAAATGGATTTATAATAGGACTGCTGCACAGCAAAACTAAAAATTTAATGATCATTACCTAGTTATGTGAAAATGTCTCAAACATTACTAATAGCGAAGGGCATAAATTATATGCTCTTTATTAATAGCAAAATTCTTTTCTTGACCAATAAATAAAACTACGAAATTACCTTACTTTTTCAGAAAAGTAAAAACCCTTTAAATATATTTAAAAACACCAGAAAAACAGTTCAAAAATTGGAAGTAAAGTTTTTCATTTGAATATGTTATTAGGTAGGTAAATTTGCAAAATTGTGTGTTTAATTATAGTTTACCTAGATAGAAAATAGGAATTATCAAAGAGTTACTATCGTATTTAGTCAAACAAATTATTTGCAATTTTTGAACAGAGTAGGTATTTCACTAATTAGAAATAAATTGAATAAAGGTACCTATATTGCCGTAATAATTCAATAGGTACATCACATAATATAAAGAGAATTAAGTAAAAACCAAAAAATTTTTATTTCTACAAGTATCAATATTCTTTAAAAAACAAACTGATGTACAATATTAGCAAGTATTAAAGTAGTACATAAATACAATACAATGCAAAGCAGTCATTATTTTACAGATAAAAAATCAAAAGCAACCAAAACATGCCATACAATGCAGGCTGTTTAAATTATGATGTAATAGCTTGTAGGCAACCCGTTATGCAGAAGCATGCATAATGTTGTTACATGATAATTTAATCAGCCTGTATAGAAATAACAAATAATCAATATTGACAATAAACATAGTTATTTTATAAACTTGAAGGAACATAAAATAGGATGTATATAAGAAGTACATATTCTTATTTGGGTATTTCGCCACTCTGCAAATCAAAAATATTAAATAACAAACGTGCCAGTGTACTTTATGATTGTTATCCCAGGCATGTTCTGCCAGCTTAGACTTATTGAATTGATAGGTTTTCATCATATTTTTATGTTCTTTAACTCTAACTGCTAAAGGTCTGGATTATAATATTTTCCGCATTCAAAGGGAATACTATACATATATACAATTATTTGAATGATGTTTTTGTAAGAACTGACCGTAATGTATTCATCGTTTTGA